>JAOQMS010089141.1:0-19981 GCA_027563885.1 Erythroxylum longipes | reverse complement strand
TTAAAAACATAATTAAGTCATATGGAATACATGTTCAATGAAACATTCCAACTAAGCTACAATTTGGGGCCTTACATCAAGTGCACTGAAATTTCTCAATATTCTAACCCCTAACACGAGGTGTTACACCTTTTACTCCTGCTACAGAAAGACTAAAAGACTAGATCCAAAATTTTCCTTCATACTTGTTACCATGTGTGATAGCCTATTGGGCTAATTAGTTTATGCAACTTTCAGTCTTTTTAGTTAGTCAGGGAGAGGGCCTTAGCCTCCTTCCTTGCTTCAAGTAGGTTAAGTATAAAAACGAAATTATTAATATATAAGAGAAAGAAAACGACAAACAAGCCTATTCTAATGTCTTTTCTTGGTCTTGCTCAATCTGACTTGTACCTTCAAACTACGTGCGATCCTTTATTTTTTGTCTTTCTTCCCAAAGTCTTTTTGGATAAATCCTCCGGGGCATCCATCCCTTATCTCCCAATGTTATCTATGGAAGTGAAGTTTCTTTGAATAAGTACACGCCGAAATAGTAAGAATGTGTTTGTCCTGGTTTTTGTTTGTGCTTCGATTTTTGGTTTAAAAAAAGTTAGGTTCTTATATAAATAGCTCCATCATTGTGTCGCGCTATTCTTCCTTTCATTGAAAGAATAGTGAAAAGCCGGGTGCAATCCCCTGAGTCTCTTTTGCTCAATTTTGAATATTAATCACTCTTGGTGCAAAATTTGTTATACCTCAGCCTCAAATTGGTTTACCGCACAGCTGTTCTAAGTCCTTCTTTTACTTTTAGCAGCAGCTTGAATTGGATTTGATGCGCAATCCATTAACCCTTGGCAAGGGATTGAAGGGGAAGTTGTTAAAGCGCTACTCAATCTTCTTTCTTTTCTATCAGTAGTTCCCGCGAAACCTAAATTTCCATGTTCTCCTGAGCCCGAAGAAGTTTTTTTTCATCTATTGAACCTGTGTTTGTCTCGTAGTGTAACTTTTCGGCATCCCCTTTTTTCAAGTAATTCATTTGTACCGGTTTATGAGATCATTTTAGTGTTTCTTACATGACTTTGTCTAGGTTTCAGTCTGTATTGAGATTCATTGCCATGGGAGCTGCCCCTTCCAAGTCTCATTACAGAGGCGAACAATAATTCGTCTGGAATGGTAGACAGCTTTGATGCGGGCTTTTTTCTGGCTTCACTAAATTAAGACAATAACAGGATCATGTTTGGCCCGGATAACATCCCATTCCCTAGTTACAGAAAGACCAAAAAATAATGAATCAACCCCTTCTAGATAGGACGGAGGAGGGGGAAAGTCTGAGAAAGGAAGGGTTAGTGTGGCTAACTCAGTCCGAAATCAAGCTCTTTCAGTATATTCTTTCTTTCATATATCATCTCAATTCTAAACTAAGGAAGAAATTAAGAAGATTATATAAAAATGTAGCCCTAAGTTTCTAGTTTACTCTAAATTAAAATTCATCCAATTTGGATATTCAGATATCAAGTTATAGCCAAAATATAGATGTATGTTCAGTAAAACACTCCATATAAAATATTCCAGCACACTTCATCATCAACCTTACATGCAATTCATTCCAATTTAAACATCATTCTCATACCATTTAACAAGTTATAAAGCTCATATTGTTACTTACCTTTTAGGCTTCCAACTCAGTTCAAAATTCCAGATTCACTAAGCCTCCAAGTATGCAAGATTCATCACAAACTTAAGATGAAAACAAGGTGGTTTTAGACAGCAATAAGATGATCACTTCCAATTGGTTTCTTGGTTATTTTGTGAAGGATTAATGTGTGAATTTCATGTAGAAATTTGGCTAGGATTAGACCACAATTTCAGAGAGAAAACTTCATGAAATTTCGGAGGAGAAGGTGAAGAACAAAGGAGGAAGACTGCTGGCTATCCTTGCTATAATTTTGTGCTAGTTGTCATCAAATTACCTAAGCCATATGTCTTAAGGCATGTAATACATGTGCCTAATCAAGATGCTGTCATTAGTCCATTCCTTAAACTGCCATTTGTCACCAATTAATCAGTCTATATATCAATCCAAGATTGGTCCACTTGTCACATAATAATTGGTCCATTTGTCACTTCATAATTAATCCATTTGTCAATTAATTCCTAATCCAATTATTAACTATGCCAAATGTCACTCAATTTTGAGCTTAGTCATTCTAATTTTTCATGTCTCAATTAGTCTTGCCACTAGGCATTTTTGCTAGTCCAAAAAAATCCCAAATTTTTATAAATTTTCGAAATGTCCGAAATGTCACCAAAATTGTGAAATTAATTATAATACACACCAATTCAATTTTCAAGACAAACAATCCACACAATTCACATTTTTAATCACATTAAAAATCACTTGTACCCGAAAAATGTCAATGAATGCATGTACAATCATATTATTATGCAAAAATCAATATTCTCGTGTATGTGTATGCCACATTATGCATAAGTATGAATTGTACTTCCTAATTTCTCAGTAACCTCTTATAAACACTATTTTAACCTTATCTTAAGTAACAAGATGTTACATAATTGTTTTCTTAGTTAAACTGAGCTTCAATCCCAAGTAAGTTTAGATCATCTACATGGATCATCCTTTATGCTAGTGGGTGTGGAATCAAATAATTGGTTAAATTAAGTGATAAATTCCTTGTAATGTCATTTCACACAAGTTAATCAAGATTACGTTACTTATTTTATGAGTTCCTCCATTAGTATATTAGTGCATTTTTTCATTTCTATAATCTCGTCATTTTGAACTTTCTTTCCCTTGCGCTGTTTATGTCCAACAAGTAGGTTTTTGGTTCTACCGGTGTTATAGGCAACCCCTTGGGATTTGCTAGGAGTTTAGGATTTGGGATCAGAGATTTTTTGTCTGTTCTTGCACGAGGCATTCTGCAGGTGATGTAATCTCGTTAATAATATAGCTTGTTTTCATATCTTTTTCTAAAGATCAACTAAATCTTTTTTCAGAGTCCAGCTGGACTTATCATGGGCATGGCATAAGGCACTACAAGCCTTATAAGTAGCACAGTGTTTGCTGTAAGTGATGCGGCCACCCAGTTTAGTAAAGTTACACACAAGGTAGTTTTTCCATGATGGGCTTACGATAACAACAGAATTTCAAAGTCATTAACGTCAAGGTATTCTGCTTGTAGGGTATTGTTGCATTTAAGTTTGATGACCAGTCTGTTGTTAGATCTGGGAAACAACAGAAAGGTGCCACTTCACAGAGTAAAGGTGTGATCAATGAAGTTTTGGAGGTATGTTTTCTGTGCAATTTTTTGGCTTACAGTGAACCAATTTATGTTTATTCTAAGATTACACATACATCTTATGTTAAAACAGGTAACTGATCTTCAGTTTGATATATTTTATTAGATTCCATTATACCTACCACTATACATGCATCTTAGGTTCCTGGAACTGAATTCCATACCAATTCAGTCATTCCTTTCTCCTTTAGCATCACCCGTTGCCTGCTTTCTTCTCAGCAACCTTCGCGAACGCCTCCCTCGTTAACGGTAATAGGTGGCAACTCAGAATCCGACCTCTCACCTCGTTAAGGTTGTGGCTCAGCCCTGCAAGAAACCCAAATCCTCCTTCATTTTCCACCTTCTTCTTGTATTGTATACTATCGTTTGGACACTCCCATACCTCATTAGAACTCGAGTTCTTGCCAAAATCCGACCATTTCCATATAATAATCAATCACTTCTCTTTCTCCTTGTTCCAACCCCCGCAACTGAGTCTTTATCTCAAAAAGTTGAGAGGAATTTTCGACATTTGAGTAGGTCTCCCACATGGCTTCCCAAACATTATACGCCTTCGATAAGAATAGGTAGGATTTTCCGATTGCAGTCCATCACTGCAGTGCTGCCGTGTCAATGACAACAGGTTTCCTTGTTTCTTCTGTGACGTTGCCTAATTTTCCCTTTCCATCAATCACCAGCCGCATTGATTGAGCCCACTCTCTATAATTTCTTCCATTTAGTTTCTCCATCGAGAGGTGGAAGAAAGATTCCAGAATTGTTGGACTTACGGTAGAGGATACCTCCCTCTTGTCGTTGAGAGTTTCGGAGGGAACAAATTTTTCACTGGTAGCATTAGCCATTGAAGATAGTGATCAAGCCAGCTTTGATACCATGTGGTTAGAGAGAAAATAGAAAATATCAACACCGATGGTTTACATGGTTCAATCAATGTGACCTATGTCCACGGTAACTTTCTTCTTTATTTTTGTTTTTTTCTTATATTTCTTCTGTACAATAATTACATCCATATATAGTGTACAATGATTTAATTTAGGAATGAAACAAAATATAAGGTATGGAGACAAATATGTCTCCTAATTAGATGTGAGTCAGGGGGACTGAAATTCTCCCTGATTTCTCGTGATTTCAATAAATAGACTTCGAAATTATCATGACAAAAGCACTTAATACTTGCATCAAATTGAGTTTTGATTAAGTTATAAAAATTTGAAAAATTAGTATGGCATCAAAATTATTTTCAATATATAACTCCATGTTACTCGAGTGTAATAAATGGATGGGACAAACTAATAGAAGGCCCCCAAGTATCACTATAAATAAGGGTGAAAAGAACATGGGTTCTTGTATTGATTATAAAAAAAACACATATGTGCTTTGCTAATTCATAGTCATAATAATACAAAAAGGACTCAATAGCTGACACTTAGAATAATTAAGGAAATATTAACTTAATGCTAGTAAAGGATGGGTGAGGTAAACAACGATGATAAAGCCAAAATTATTCTTTATTTGAGGAAACAGACTTGAAAAGAAATGTAGGTAAGGAATTTTTAGTTCTTCTTCTATTTTGGTCTTCCAAGTAGTAAAGCATGTCCCTCTCACACACAATGTTAAAGGAGAAATGCTGCTTGGGGATTGGAATTAATGTTGAGCTGTTTAATAGAAATAAAGTTTGCAAATAATTTAGGAACATGAACATCTCTTAATGTAACGTGTCTTAATGTAAATTGTTTATTTAAATGTCCCTTTGGCTTGGAACTATGATAATGGACCCATCATCTATGATTATCTTCCTTTGATAAGAGCAAGGATTATAGGAAGTGAAACGTTTTAAAGAACGTGCCATGTGATCTATGAGGTAGCTTATCCTTTACCACTCACACTTTTGTTATTTATTGGGGCGTTGCCATTGAGTTTATAGTTTCTAAAACAAGAGGATTTTAAAAAAGGAGTCGAAAACTTTATTCCTTTGATTCAAGGAAATTTATACAAGAGTATTTCTTAATTTAATGCTACTAACTATCAGATTTGTGTATAGGATAAACTTTTCTTTTCTATTAGAAGATAAAATTATCTCCTAGAAGATAATCTCCTAAGCTAACAGACTTATCTAAAAATAAAGATAAATAATTATCCAACACCCCCCTCAAGTTAAGGAATAGATATTTACCATTCCCAACTTGTTTAGAATTATCTCGAATTTAGGCTTAGGAATGATCTTTGTGAAAATATCTGTTTCTTGTGCTTGAGTATGAAAATAGCATAATTCAATGCCTCCTTTTATTTCATGTTTGATGAAGCTTTGGTCAATTCTAACATGTTTCGTTCGATCATGTTTAACTGGATTCTTCACTATGCTAATGGCTGATTTGCTATCGCTGAAGATTTTTGTAGGAGAGGAAGTGGTGATCTGTAGATCATGCATTAACCTCTCTAACTAAATAACTTCACAAATTTCTTATGCAATTGCCCTAAACTCTGCTTCTGCACTGCTACTTGCCACTACAGAATGCTTCTTGCTTCTCTATATGACTAGGTTCCCCCACAGCTTAGTACAATATCCAGAAGTTGATCTAATATCTTCAATACAACCAGCCCAATTTGCATCTGTAAAACCTTCTATGCTCCTTTACTCATTTTTTCAAAACATTAATCCCCTACCTGGACTGCCTTTGAGATACCTCAGAATATGGTTGACTGCCTCTAAATGTCTTTGAGTTGGAGAGTGCATAAACTGGTTGACAATACTCAGAGTAAGCAATATCTGGTCTGGTTAATGACAGATAGATAAGTTTTCCTACCAACCTTTGGTATCTTCCTTTGTCAATAGGAGGATCTTCTTCATCTTTCTTGAATTTCCAGTTTCATTCCAGTGGAGTTCCCATAGGTTTGCAACCCATTTTTTTTGTTTCCTTGAATAAATCAAGAATGTATTTTCGTTAAGATATAAAAATACCTTCTTTACTTCTAGCAATCTCCATTCGAAGAAAGTGTCTCAAGGCTCCGAGATCTTTTATTGTAAATTCCAGACTCAATTTTTTTTAAGATCATTGATCTCACTAGTATCATCGCTTGTGATTATAATATCATCCACATACACAATCAAGATGGACTTCTTTCCATTTTTTCCAAACATCACACACAAGGTGTGATCAGCTTGTCCCTGCAAAGAGTGTTATTGAACCTCTTAAACCATGCTCATGGAGATTGTTTGAGGCCATATAAATATTTTTTTAGTTTGCAGACTCTCCTTCTTTCTTCTTTAGATTCAAAACCTAGTGGGATCCTCATATATATTTCCTCATGTAATGTACCATTTAAGAAGGCATTTTTAATGTCAAGCTGATGGAGTTTCCAATCTAAATTTGCGGCCAATGATAGAAGAACTCTAATTATGTTCAACTTCATAATCTATTCCATAGGTTTGTGTAAAACCTTGAGCTACTAATCTAGCCTTATACGTTTCGATCTCTCCATCTACCCTATACTTCATAGTGAACACCCATTTGCTACCAGCCACCTTTTTTCCCTCGAGTAGATCTACAATATCCCATGTCTTATTTTCAAGTAAGGCCTTCATTTCCTCAAGTACAACTTCCTTCCACTTAGGCTCTTGGAGTGCATCATGCACATTTCTTGGAATTATTACATTGTCAAGCTTAGTAGTGAAAGCTTTAAACTTTGAATACAAATTTGAGTAAGTCAAGGTGCATGATCTTATCCCTTTTGTAATGCAACTGGCATGTCCAAGTCAGTTGCCACAGTTTCTTTAGGAGCCAGTTCCTGGTCCAATGATTGGCCTTGTTGAGAAGCTTTAGGCCTTCGATAATACACAAAGATTGGCTTTTCAGGAACTAGTTCTCCCACTGAATTGGACTGGACAATTTTGGGTTCAGTGGTGGGTGTTTGCAAGTTTTGTGGGAAGATATGGACAGGATTTTGTGAGATAGGGAGTGATATTGTAGCACCCTGTTACCATGGGATACTTACCGAAAAACCCTGAGGACATTCCAGTACTTAACCTACGATAATGGTGCGCTACGTTCAATCACAACATTCACTTAACATGGCATCATCATTTTTTTTATTAGGCATCATCAAGAAAGTCACAATATTTAAACCAAAAATTTTCCCCTTTTCATTTCATAAATCCGAATGTAATACATTGTAGCTTTCGAATAACCGTACATGTACATCGTCATAACCTATTACAAAATAAGCTACATGAAAGAGGAAATATACAAAAATATTTATCTAATCTTCCAATCTCAGCTAACCGATCTATGAGTCATTTTCTTCACAAAAGTACAAGAAGTTACGCTTCTTGTATGGTCTCTCAGTAGTAAAAGTCCTCCCTCGATCATGAAATGTCAACGTGCAATTTTGGGTGAGTTTTGCGAACTCAGATGAGGTAACCATCATCTATGGTTCACTTAATTCATGTAACACATCAAACATGTAGACATATAATTCACATCTTTTCATTTTTGCATAAAACATTACATATCACTTTTGGGACAATTATACCGAACATTTTATTCATACAAAAGTACACATATCAATTGTAAATGCAATGCACATGATTCAGTTTCATTTGTTACTTTGTTGTGACCAAATGCCTTTTTACTAGCTCATATCCCTTTGTGGATATCGAGCTATATCAATTAATGTCCCATATCCCTTAGTAGATACCGAGTACATGCATAACTGAGCCAAGGGCTCTTATCACGTTCTGAGCTTTAAGCTCTTTTACTGGCAACTTCGGTCACAACTGTCATTATCTTTCATGCATTCACGTAATGAAATGCATCATACATATTCAATGATTACACTCATTCAGTCACATTCACACTCTTTCTTATTCACATTTGTCATTGGAGTTTTAGTCTAGCATTTAAAATTGAAGTTGAGAACAAATAGTCAGTCATATTCACATTCAAGTAGCACTTCAAATACAGTCCCGAATATAGAGCTCCTTGGACAATCAATTGTCCGGAATCAACACAATCAATTTTACATTCATAAGATAATTCAAACATAATCTAACACAAACAATTAATTGAGTGAGACCATCTAGGTTACTCATAGGTCTTTCCCGAAGCTAATACCTGAAAGTTTTGGCAATGTCTGGATGTTGACGTTCCAGTTGCTCCTCTATATCACACAATATACACATATCACAATTTGGCACAATTATAAGTGTTTATTAAAGCACGTGTATGTATATGAAGTATACACAATGCATGTTCATGACAATCCCGGGTATCACTCTATTATTCTTGTCATGTAAGCATTCATATATCCAAACTCACATAAGTATCATTTATACTTATGGTTTATACCTCAATGAAACCATAAAAATCGAAATTCATAATTCCTTGGCCAATTCAGATTTTTCCTATAACAACTTTCAGGTCAACATTCCATGTTCTTTTTGACTAAGAAAATGAAGTAATTTGAGGATACTTTTTTCTATAAAATTGTTTTCCTATCTCTTAAGTTTCTAATGACACTAAGATCATTCAATTTGGTTTAGTATTTTATGATTTATGTTCAAAATACTATAGACTGAGCACATTTGAAACTTTGGCTTGTACATGATCATGCTGTCAAATTGTACAACTCATATCTCTCAATTATCACATTCAAAGATTATGAAATTTATATCATTTGAAATATAAGAGAATAAAATACAAATTTTATGAAGAAACCTTTGTCTAATTCGGCATCTATCAATACAGTTTATTCAATATCATCAAGACATGATTTCTGTCTCGGGTAATACTACTATCTCAGTCAAAACTCAATTTCAAGCCAGATTTTGAAATTATTAGAGATAGAATTAAAATTTGATTTCTTCACAAAAAATATATCCCTATGTCTCTAGTTTACTACAAATTAAAAATCATCTCATTCGGATAACTAAAAAATAAGTTATGGCTAAAAAATAGAAGCATAATCAGTGGACATGTTACAACTACATTTTCCAGCATTCATCTTCCAATTTACTGCACCCAGTTCTCGACTTCATGTCAATTTTTGAGACTCTTAACGACAAAATTCAAATTTGATGTCTTCACAAAAAATATATCCATATGTCTCTAGTTTAATCCAGATTAATAATCATCTCATTTGGATAACTACAGAACAAGTTATGGCTAAAAGACAGAAGCTTAATCAGTGGAAATGTTATAGCTACCATTTTCCAGCACCCTCTTTATCACCATTTAGTCTCTCAATCCTTCCTTCAAACAACTCATAAATACCATTAATACATTAAAATAGAACATACATCTATTTATTGCAACATCAATGTTACACATATCTCAACTCCTCTATCATGATCATTAAACACTAAACTATCATCATAAATGCTTCATTTAGCAAAACCATGAAGATTAACAAGCTACTTACTTGATTTATCTTCAAATCCTTCAAAAACACACCAACCCTAGCTTTCCCATGTCTCTCACGACCATCATCATTCTAGGGTGTATTTGGTTGGGTTTTTTGTGAGAAATGAAGAAGAGAGCAAGTTAAGTATGTATGGAAATTGGAGAAGTAAAAACGTGAAGAAGAAAAAGAGAAGAAGAAGGTGATGAAGCTTACGAAGAGAGGGAGAGAAAAGCAAAATGAAAGACACTTAATTTGGTCTTTCAAATAAAAGGGTGTATAATTCGTGAGTGAGGGAGTGGTGGCAGGTGGTGGTGACACTTGTCATTTTCCTATGGTCCCATTTAGACCCCTTTTAAAAACTAGTCTATTTAACCTCAATTTCTACTCCAATTGTCTCTAAATTTCAATGACATATGTCATTAAATCCCAAAGCCATTTATAAAAATTTCCACTATCATTAAACTCTTAACTCTACTTCCATTTATCGATTATCTTGCCACTTGGCATTTTTCCTAGTCCAAAAATTTTCCAAAATTTCAGAAATTTTCTTAAAATTCACCAAAAATTCTAAATCATTAAATAAGCTCTCCAAATTAGTTTTCAACATATAAAAACCACGATTCTCAATCAAAATCACCTTTCACATATATAATCAATTATAACCAAAAATTGTTAATGAATGCATGTACAATTATTTTCATGTGCAAAAAAATTCAATATTCATATGTAGGTGCATATCATAAAATGCATGAGAATGAAATGCATTTTCTAATTTCTTAACAATCTCTCATATTGACTATTCTAGCCTCAACATGGGTAACGGGATGTTATAGATATGCTTGGGTCCCAATAAATCTCTTCATGGGATGTCTCACTCTGAAGGGAGGAATTAGAGAAGAATGATTGACTTTTAAAAAAGGTGACATCATACGAAACAAAGAATTTGTTCATAAAAGGTGAGAAACACTTATAACCTTTTTGAGTGGGAGAGTACCAAACAAACACACACTTAATAGCTCATGGGTCAAGTTTGCTACTATAGAGTTGATTCTTGTGTATAAAAACAGTACACCCAAAGACTTTAGGAGGAAGAGAATTAAGAATCTTTATGTGAGGAAATTGATCTAGAAGAACACTTAAAGGGGTTCGGAATTGAAAAGTTTTCGAAGGGAAGAAGATTTATCAAGTATGATGCAATTAGAATAGCTTCTTCCCAATAGGAATTTGGAACAGAATTGGTAAACATCATAGATCGAGCTACCTATAACAAATGATGATTCTTTATTTCCGCTATCCCAGTTTGTTGTGGAGTATAAGCACAAGAACTTTTGTGGATTATCCCATTTTTGCTGATATATTGAATAAATCATATAAGAAATATTCTTTCCCATTATCAGTACGTACTACTTGACTAGAGGTTTGGAATACATTTTGAATGAGCTTGTGAAACTGTTTAAAGACTTGATAGGCTTCAGATTTGTCTTTCATTAGTTATACCCATCATACCCTTGTGTGATCATCAATGAAACTGATAAACCAACGAGTACCTGATAGACCTATAGCTCTAGCAGGACCCCAAATATCACTATGAATTAATTGGAACGGTTTTGAGGATTTGTATGAGTGTATAGGATGATTGTTTTTGCTTTCCTTTGTAAGGACACATTACTCACAATATAAAGAAATATTATCTTTGTTGATAAAAAGTTGTGGATATAAGATTTTCAAATATAGGAAATTTGGATGACCAACGCGTTGATGCCATAACATAATATTAGAATTTGACATAACTGAAAGGAAAATCTTATTTGGTGATTGAAGTTCAGTAGGAGTACTCTTTCCTGAGAAGTAGTAAAGTCCACTTTCTCCTCAGCACTGCCAATCATCTTCTCTAAACACCGGTCCTGAAATTCCCAATGAGAAGGTAAAAAAGTCACAATACAGTCCATGTCCTTGGTTGATTGATTGACAAATAATAGATTATATAGAGAACAGTATTTAATGTTAGATTTGACAAACAAACCCTCCCTTGACCAATAGCTGGTGACACCTTTCCATCTGTGACCTAGACATTAACTTTCTTTTCACATGGCTCATATTTCTTAAAGACATTCAAAGACCCAGTCATGTGGTCTGATGCACCCGTGTCCATAATCCAAAAATCTTGACCTAGAGACTTTGATAATAATGATTGAAACAAGTTACCTTTATACACTAGTATTGTGGTAGGAGTCTGTTGGTCATATGAATCTGATTTAGTTGTGATCTTTGTCTAATTCAAGAGTTGGTGAAGCAGTTCAATCTACTGGGAAGACAAATTTAGCTTAGTGGATTTACTGATCTCAGATTTTGCTACATGTACTGCTTCACTTTTTGTTGACCCCTTTGGCTTTTAGGCTTCCTATCTAGTGGTTTCCTATGTAAGAGCCAGCAGGTCTCGTGGGTGTGGTAGGGCTTATGATAGTGGTCACACCATTGCTTGTTTTTGGTTTGTTGCTCTCGGGGTTGTTGAGTAGACCCCTTCCGAGAGTTTTCCACTAAAGCTGAACCTTGAGAGATTTGTTCAGAAATATGAGAGGTAAGCATGACCTTTTTACTCTCTTCCCTACGAACCTTAGCAAATGTTTCTTGAATTAAAGACAATGACCTTAAACCAAATAACTTTCCTCGTACTTCATCAAGTTCAACGTTAAGTCCCTACAAGAAATCAAAAACTCTCCTCCTCCAACAATTTTCCATATTTCTCGACATCAGCATGACACTTCCAATTTATTGCATAAAACAGATCCATCTCTTATCATAATTTAGTGAGTAAGTTATAATACTCAGTAACAGACATGTTACCTTAGTGACAGTTTCTGATTTTGGATCTAATTTCAAAACATTGAGATGTGTTTTCCAAATCAGAATATATTTCTTGCACAGCCTCCCAATTTTCTCTTGCAGTTTTATAGAATAGATAGGTTCTCTCTATTTTTGGCTCCATTGAATTGATAAGCCAAGCCATAACAATAGAATTCTCAGCATCCCAAGCACCATAAGTGACTGTTGTTTCCTGTGGTTGAGGAATTACCCTGGTTAGATATTTAGCCTTGCCTCTTCCTTTGATTACTAGCATGACTGACTGAGTCCATTCTTGGAAATTCACTCCATTTAATTTATGTTGTGTGATTTGCAATGAAAGATTATCAATAAAAGGATATGAGGTTTGGGCTGAAGGGATTACAGAACTATGTGTTTGGGAGGAGGTTTGTGTGGTGGAAGACTTATCAAGGGTTGGTTGAACTCAAGCCATGATGTCGCTGGAAAAATATTTTAGGCTGCCAAAACCGGTAGCTCTGATACTATGAAATAAGAGGATTTTAAAAAAGGGATCGAAAACTTAACTTTATTCCTTTGATTCAAGGAAATTTATAAAAGAGTGTTTCCTAATTTAATGCTACTAACTATTAGGTTTGCTTATAGGATAAACTTATCTATTAGAAGATAAACTTTTCTCCTCGAAGATAATCTCCTAAGTTAACAGACTTATCTAAAAATAAAGATAAATAATTATCCAACAGTTTCCAACACTACTCCTTTGTTTGACGATGCTTCTTGTAGTATGTGGCAGAAGAGAGTCTCCGTTGAAAGTCTTGAACAAATTTGCTAATTTGCTTGTTTGACGGCATATCAAGAAATTGTGGAAAAACATATTTTACTCTAGTTGTTGTCATAAAATAAAAGGGAAAATTAATTGTCTTATTCCCAAATGATATAGGATTATACGCTTATATACACCTTAAAGAAGGATAAAAAATATAAAACAATCTCTAGGAATTAATCTCCTAGTATTCCAATTCCATACTCAATATCAAGAAATTGATTTTTCTGAAATGGTGTACAACTAATATATAAGTTGACACCTAGTTTCACACTCTCCTTCAAGTCGGTGAACACGGATCTGTGTTCCTAGCTTGCCAAGGATACTTTGAAATACTTAGGTACTCAATCCTTTCGTAAGCACATCTACAAGCTGTTCTCTAGTTGGAATAGGTGATACAAACTCACCCACATTCGAATTTTTCTTTACTAAAGTACTTATAATTTTTAATATGTTTTATCTGGTCATGTTGCACTTGATTATGTGCGATATTTATCATTGATTTACTATCACAGAGCAACCTCATTGGACCACTCCACCTTATCTCTAAGTTGGCAAAGATAATCTTTAACTATAAAAACTTACAAATTCTTAGTGCCATAGATTTGAATTCTACCTCTGCACTTGATCTTGCCACAACATTTTGATTCTTGTTGCTCCGTGCTTCAAGCTTTAAAATTTTCTTTGAAATGGATTCCTTTCCTTGGACTTGCTTTCAAATAGTTTAAAATTCTATAAGCAGCCTATAGATGAACTACTTAGAGATCATGCATAAATCAATTTATTACACTAGTTGAATATGCTATATCTGGCTTGTATGTGATAGATAAATGAGTTTTCCAACTAGACACTGGTTCATCTCCCAATCAACAGAAGAATAGCATCACCAAGTTTATAGTTGGGATATATAGGAGTTGATGTCGGTTTACAAGCTAGTCTTACTGTTTCTTTTAGGAGACCAATTATATATTTTTGATGTGAGATGAAGACCCCCTGTTTGGAATAAGCTACTTCAATCTACAAAAAAAACTTCAAACCACCTAACTCCTTTATTTCAAAGTCTTATATTAAACATTCCTTCAAAGATTGTCTCTCCTTTATATCATTTTTGGTGTCTCTCCTTTTTATCATTTTTGGTCACAATTATATCATCAAAATAAACTATCAATGATGTAACTCCCCTTGAATTTGAATGTTTAATATATATGTATGATCACTTTGGCTTTGTTTGCATCCCATAGTTATCATTATGTTGGCAAATCTAGCAAACCATTTCCTCGGTGATTGCTTTAGACCATAAAGAGCCTTTTTCAACTTGCAAACTTTATTATATGCTATATTGTCATCACAAGAGGAACATCTATGTATATTTCTACTTCTAGGTCACTATGAAGAAATGCATTTTTTATATCAAATTGTTGTAATTCCTAATCAAAGTTAGATGCTAAGGATAAAATGACTTTCCATATTCACTTTTTCAATAAGGGCAAAGGTCTCACTTCAAAGTGACTACCCATTTACATCTCACTAGTTTCTTTTCCTTCAACAATTTTACTATCTCCTAGGTTTAATTTTTTTCCAATGCATTCATCTCAACTCTCTCGGCTTTCCTCCATTCTTTTTTGGATAATGCCTTGAATAAATTTTTAGGTATAGGAATAGGATTTAGGTTGATAAGGTTGGTTTTGTAGGAAGGTGAAAATATATGCAAGGATACAATATGGGGGAAAGGATACAAAGGTTGCTTAGTACATTTTCGAGTTCCTTTTCTCAAAGTAATAAGTAAATCACTATCATCATCCTAGGTCTTAGTTTTTGTTAAACATTTTAGATTGAATGGGTTTAGGTATCTCCCTTACTTCATTTATTAATAAATGATTTGGAGTAGACTCTTAGACTGTCTTCGGGTTAGAATCGTCAACTAGCCTTCTTGAATACACCATCTCAAATCACCTTTTATCAATAGTAGCATCTATATCAAATTTATCATTCATGAGAGACTCAATGGAATTAGGTTCCCTATTTGACTGAGATGATTTGATCCTAGAATTGGAGGATGGTAGAGATGACAAATGGTGAAAAAGAGATGTCAAACAGATTTTTCTAGGTTATTTTCTCGTTCCTTGTCTTCCCTAGATATAGACACCTCCTAAAGATAAGGTTGGGAATAATAGGATACATATTCTATAAATATTACATCAGTAGATACATAAAATTTTTTAGGTGGATGATGACATTTGTACTGTTGTTGAACGGGTGAGTATCTGAGGAAGACTCATTTGACTGCTCTAGGCTCCAATTTTCCCTGTTGAGGATCATGAACATGAATAAATGTAATACAACCAATAATCCTAGGCATAAGTATTAGTTCTAACATCTAGATAGATGTGAGAAAGACTTGCCGAAGGAGTTTGGGAACCTAAGAAACGTGATGGCATCCTATTGATCTTATATGCAAATGTGAGAACAACTTCTCACTAATAATACCTTGTTTTTGAAAGTATGATGACATATTTTGACTAAATATTCCTTTGTATTGTTAGATCAAAATGTCTTTTGGATCTTTGGTACTGTTTTTTTTGTCCTCCTTTGGTACCACTTCAGATAGATCTTGCCATTCAACTGATATGTTTGGAAGCTCACCTTTTGATTGAATTTATTTAGAATTTTGGGTGGGTTTTAGATAAAATTAATTTATGCAGTTTCAAACATGGTTTATGTGATTAGGAGTTTAAGAAAAGAAATCACAGCGATGAAAAGTAGTATAGTCTGGTTGGGAAAATGCAACAATGAAGGTTGCATGATGATTGGAGATTGCAGCAATGAAGGCTGCTAGAAATTGCAATGAAGGGTCAGAATTTTCCTTAGTAACTCATAAGACTTTGACACCATGTCACAAATTACAACGAAAAATGAATTGTTCTATTACAAAATGATTTAGGATTACGTGCTTATAGAGAAGGAGAAAAAATAAGAAACAATCTTTAGGAATTAATCTCTTAGGATTCCGTAGAAAATGAAAATAGTCTCCCAGGATTCTATACTCTCTCCTAGGAAAAGAGAACAATCTCTTAGTATCCCACAACATTTGGAATAATAAAATTTTGATTTTTCTAAACGCATTGTGGTCAATTTCTTGGCATAAACCTTGCAAGAGACTCAAGTATTTTATGCAGATCGATTCTTTCGTTTGGTTTTAATTTCGTAGATTTGAGCAACATCATGGACTTTGGAATATGTCTGTCTAGTAACATCCCAAATTTTCTTGGCAGTACCAAGAAATGTAAATGTCTGGAATCATCAAATTCCATAACCAAGACATCACCAATGAATCTTGTTCATCCCATGCCTCAATGTAGGATCTTCATTTGACCAATAAATGGCTAATAGAAAGGTAGCAAGAGAGTGATTCTTGTGGAAAAGAGAAATAGGAAATAAAGTAGCTTGTTTCTTGTCTTTCTATCAATAATAGTTGGCAATACATGATACTCTAATATTCCACAATGGTAAAGAATCACATTTGTTAAAACATATTAGCACAAATATAGGATAACAGCTCTAAAGAACTGATGGATCGAGGCTCAATAATGTTTTCCCATTTATCTTCTTTGTTGCCGTTAGTTCATAAGGTTAACCAGAGTCAATTGATAAATGAACTTCAGAGTTTGTACCAACTAACCCTCTTTTAGATATGCATCTTTAAAAGAAATATCTTTATATTATGTCATGTCTTTCTTTCTCCAGCTTATACAGAGACAGGGACGAGGAGTGAACGTTTAGTTTTGAACAATAATATCTCTTTGCAAACTATACTGTGAGTTCAGTTCTGCTTTTGTGATCTCTGCTGAGCGATGGTTTTGATTAATAGAGACCCTCGAACCAGAGGGACAGCACGTTAAACGTAGCCAAACGAGTGAGGGGGAGCCATCACCACGGCCTACCTTGTCTTATAGCGCAGCTGTGCAGGGTGATCCTGGAGGGGGCAATACCGAAGTCGAGGATGTGTGGCCTAAAGAAGAAACCTTCGAGCTTGAGGAACAAGATATCAGGCATCTACCTGAGGAGGATGGATGGGGACTCGCGTTGTCCCAGCGGTTCAAGGAACAACTGGACAAGCAATGGGATAATATGGTGGTAATTAAACTGTTGGGTCGTCGCATTGGCTACCAGATTCTCAGTTCAAGGTTGAAGACACTGTGGAACCCGCACGGTCCCATGAAGCTCGTCGACCTTGAGAATGATTTCTTCCTTGTTAAATTCCTTGAAGAAGTTGATTACTATCACGCCCTTACGGATGGCCCATGGGTCATTTTTGGACAAGTCCTGACGGTGTGATGCTGGTCACCAAATTTTCGATCGTCTTAGGGAGTCGCCAGCTGAGCAGTAGTCTGGATCAGGTTCCCCGAATTATCCATCGCCCGTTACCATCCCATGATCCTCATCACCTTAGGAAACTTGGTGGGCAAAACGGTGAAGATTGACGCCGCCACTCAACACGCGCAAAGAGGAAAATTTGCCAGGGTGGTCGTCGAGATAGATTTGCGAGCCTCGGTCCGGTCCAGCGTCGAACTCGGCGACGAAACCCTGCTGGTGGCCTACGAGGGGTTGCCCCAGATCTGTTTCTCATGTGGGATCGTGGATTATGACGCCAATGAGTGCCCGACGAAACCAAACCCTCCCGCCATTGCAGTAACTCCGAATACCAGCGGGGAGAACGAAGCGGTAGGCAAGACTGTCATGGCTGGAGCTCCATCACAGCTGCACTACACAGACAGTTCCAACGGCTACGGTCCTTGGACCCAGGTGCAGCGGAAGGGTACTGCAACCAGGACAACTCGGCAAGACAGGGGCAGAGCTCCTTCTCAACGGCTAGATGCTAGGTAGGTAGGGTCACGCTTCTCAATTCTAACAAATGTAGGAGTTCTGGGCGACGAGCACATGGGCTTGTCAGTGGCAACGGCTAGCTCTTCTGCGGCTGGAATGGGCCAACGTTTAATATTGGATGGTGCAACTGCACCTGAGAGGAAGAGGCCGATGGGGGCTAACCAGACTGGGCCCAGACGGCCCATACGGGTGGGATCAAAAGGCAAGAGCAGTGGACCCAGGCTGAATGACAAGGGCGTTAGCCCAATGGCCTTAGATCTATCTACTCAACGCCTGAACAATTGTCCTCCGGTCTAATTCTAGCCAACTGACACAGCCCAACACATTGAAGTTGCCATTTCTTCTCACACAGAAATGATCTGTGATCCGTGGTAGACGGTCGGTCCCCGAGGGGCCCAGATCTCCCGACCGAAACCCCAGACCTAGCTGACAGGCCAACAGGGATGATGACTAACCCCAATGACTGGGACCACGACGAGAACCTAGACCAACAAACATCTGGGCACGGGCCACCAGACTCGTTAGCCCGAAGAACAAACCAACAGTCATCTTAGGGTTCGTTTTCCTAACCCTTTTTTTCTTATTATTATGTCGATCCTAATTTGGAACTGTCAAGGGGTATGGAGCTCCAAGTTCCAAACTATATTGCGCAATCATGTTAGTATTTATAAACAGGGTATTCTGGCGCTTTTGGAAACTCATATTAGTGGCCCAAAGGCGGACTTAGTAGCCGAACGCTTGGGGTTTGATTATTCTTTCCGTATCGAAGCCCTAGGTTTCTCGGGTGGGATCTAGTTATTATAGTCCAAACCTTTTGAGATTTCTGTAGCCATAGCCCATCGTCAATTTATACATACTACAACCCACTTTGGGCCATATAATTTTAACTTTACATATGTTTACGCTAGCCCTCAATTATCCACCCAAAACCTACTCTGGCCTTTACTCAGGTGGCTAGGTAACTCTAGGTCTCGACCCTGGATTATTGGAGGAGACTTTAGCAATTTCGGATAAAAGGGATGGAGCCGTCGCAACTCAGATCGTTTCGAAACATTTTCGGAACTGGGTTTATAGTTGTGGCCTACATGATCTGGGTTATGCTGGATCAAAATATACGTGGCGGAGAGGCCCTGTTCAGGCTAGATTGGACAGAGTGTTTGGTTCTACGACCTGGCTAGAGGCATTCCCTCACACAGTGAACCGCCATCTTCCCTTCCTAGCTTCGGACCATAGGCCTATGCTCGTCTCAATATTCGCCCCAGAATCCAGGCAGCTGGGCCCATCCGCGTTCAAGTTCCAAAATGCATGGACTACCTATGGTGGTTTTGATGAGGTGGTTACTGGACATTGGTCTTTCGATGCGGAGACAGTGAGCAAGGCCTTAAAAACACTCTCCCACCATCTTACGCATTAGCAAAAGACTGTAGTCGGCAATATCTTCTCAAGGAAAAGAAGAATACTGACCCGGCTGGAAGGCATACAGTGTAACATGCAGGATCACAATTTGGACTATTTGCAGGCATTGGAAGATCAACTCAGTAAGGAACTGTTTCAAGTTATGGGTGAAGAGGAGCTTTATTGGCACCAGAAAGCTCGCTGTGACTGTGTAACACCCCACTCCCGCTGGATCCGAACCCGATATCGATGGTGATACCCGAGTCCGATATTTTTTTTTTTACATTTTGTTCACTTAAACCGAACACGAAACATAGTACATTTAATTGATGAAACATAAAGAACAGAAAGTTAATAACCAAACATTCAC
>JAOQMS010089064.1:0-19989 GCA_027563885.1 Erythroxylum longipes | reverse complement strand
TCACAATCCACATGAGATGGAAAAAGAACTCCCCCTTAATCAAATATCAAGTTCCAAATTATCCAATCATCCAAATTATCCAATCATCCAAATTTCTCCCCTTTGGGAAAAAAATGCTAAAAAGCAAGATGGATAGTCACACATATCTTGAAATCTCCCCCTGAACGGAACATTCACCATAAACAATCTGATGTCTCTCCCTTGGGACAAAACAGTATCAAAATGCATAATCATACTATTGGAAGAATTATAAGCACACCAAGAAGACAAATTACCACCATTCAAAATACTAAGAGATATGCCCGAAAGAGAAAGATACTCGAGAGATCCATACCGATGAGAGAGCTGAAGAGTCTTCAGTAGAGCTAAAAAGAAGTCACAAAATAAACTACTAAAAAGATGAGACGACTATAGCAGCATAAAACTAAAGAACTAAATTTTTTTTGTTTTTGTTTTTTTTAACAACACAAAAAAATACTTAAAAAATGTAAAGCACACTGTCCCTGTGCCCCTCAAAGAATCTCAAACCTGGTGTTTTTCTTTGGCTCGAATGAAGATGTATAACACAAGTAGCCTGTAAGTTCTCGATAATCAACCCTTTTTCTTTCTCTTGTTTTTCTTCTTTCACTTACATCTCTAATAACATTTTCTGCTGGATGATTTCTTCGGATTCGAGATAAAAAACCTCAGTTCAAATCAGCTTCTATTGTTTTGGTTAGTTCATCATCCGAAGTAATTGAAAGTTCTTCAGTTCGTGCAATTACTTCATAACCAGTAACTAACTACAAATTAGTTTCCGCAGTTACTTCCTCAGTAGTAACTAACTGTAAATCTGGGCATTTTCTTGTTTTTCCATCACTACCTTTTTGTGCTTGTACTTGACCCTTTCTAATACAAACTTGCTTCGATACCATGGGATGCTACTGGAAATTTAATGGAGGGTGTCTAGATTTTCAGTTTTGACCCCTTTGAAACATCATTTGTAGCAACTGATAACACCTTGGCCTTATATGTCCAATGACTCCACAAAAATGACAAGTGGGTATAAATCTTCGATTCTTTCTCGATGTTTCTTATTCTCGAACAGATTTGGATATGTCATCTTTCTTCTCATTCACTTTAGAGCACTCACCCTTATACCCAATGCCTTGAAGATCCCCTTTAACTTTACCAATTTCCAACAAATTTTCTAGCTTTTCAGTACCTCCATTTAATATTATCAATCCCTTTTTGGTACTTACTAATTTCATTCTTGCTTCACCAAGTTCATCTAATGCCAACTTCAAATTCTTTTCTAGCCCTTCGATAGTGTTCTTCATGGAGCGATTTTCTTCTTCCAATCTTTCATTCTTTCTACATGTATTTACCCATTTTTCGCACACAGCTTTGTGAGTCTCATAAATATTCTCCTTTCCATCATCTAGGCCAGTTTCATCACTGTTTTAATCTGATATTGGATCTTGAGCTGAATTTTTTTCGAAAATTTCCAATTTTCTCCCTTTTTTGACTTCAGTTACTTCCTTCTCAGTCACTGTTAAGCAAGTAACTGGACTTTTACTGTATGGGGCAACCGACGCTGAGCCATTAGCGATTTCTTCTTCGCTGCCATATTCACTATCGGAATCATTTTCACTCCAAGTGCTCGTGAAGGATTTTCCTTTTTTCTTCTTCAAAGTATTAGCACATTTGGCTTGAATGTGTCCAAAACCTTGACATTCGTGACATTGGATTCTTCTTACCTTCTATTCACCCTTTTATATCTTGACTTGTTGTCTTGAATTGTTACCCGATGAACTTCCACCATATTGTCTAAGGCTAGGCCTATCCTTCTTCATTCTTTTCAACCATTTACCAAAATTTCATGCGAGTAGTACCAAGTCTTCGTTTTCATCTGATTCATCTTCCGAACCATTTACACATTTTCCAGTTTCCACCTGTAGTGCCAATCCTTTGCTTCTTTCTTGCTTACCCTTTAACAAATTCATCTTAAAATTACTCATGTTTGTGAAACTAGGATCTGCACCAACTTGCTAACAAGTTCTGAAACAGTGACCCGCTCTAATACCAATTGAAAAACTGAAGGGGGTTAATTATTTCGCAAACTTTCCACAAACGTATTTGGCACCAACAAAATAAAAACAATCAAGAACTGAAATAATAAAAACACCAAAAATTTGGTAACGCAGTTCGACACTCCTTTCTTACGTCTGCGGGGCCCTCACCCAGCTTAATCACTTTCACTGAAGTACAATAGATTTACCCAAGGCTTTACTGAGCCGACACCACTCAACCCTTAACACTATCACTCAACCTCACTTCTCGTGAAAGAATTTCACACCCAATAGTACGACCGCCTTGTACTAACCTCGACAAAGGATTTTCTCAATCAATCTTTTCATGAAAGAACAATGAATAAATAACTCAAGTGATTAATAAAATAAAGAATCAAAAGTAAATACACTTGAGATAGACAAGAACAACTTCCTGATAAATTCAGCTTCTTCAAAGATAAATCTGAAAGTTGTTCGCCAAATATATTACAGTAGTCATCTGCTGGAATCTTTCGACGTTACTTCACCAGAAGATGGATTAGCTGCCAAATCCTAAAAACCACACGCAATTTTCATTGAAGAGAAGAGTGAAAACATCCAGTTAATCCTTATTGGCTAAACTGCCACATGTCATACATCCAGATAGTGGACCACACTAATTTCACTTTGCCTGAAGGTTGCAGAAAAGCTTTGACTCTGCTTACTCTTAGACGTTAAATCCCTAGGGCCCTTTTTAGAAAAATAAACATACTTGAGAGAGTTCCATTCAATGGATCTTCGTTTACAACGACTGATCACTTACCATCTATTCTTCATCTCTCTACAATGCTACGGAAGCCACCATCTGATATATGGACAACTCTTGTGATATTAGATGCCCCACTCAAGATAGACTTTAATTGTAGATTCAAGATGTGCACAAATCCCTCACACAATAAGAGTCCTCCTTCAACAAGTAACCACCACTTTAATTCAACCACGCAACAGAAGCTTAATTATTATTTTTTTCCGCACAAGAGATTCACCACAGCTTTTAATAGGAGACGTGCATGACATAAATACATTCAAGAGATTCACCACAACTTTTAATAGGAGATGTGCATGACATAAATACATTCAATTAAGAAGAGTCCACTTTGCATGTGTTTTCTTCTATCCGTAATATCCTCACAATTCAGCATTAACACCATCCAATTACTAACATGTCCTGCAGTAAAATAATTCCAATATCAACATGATAATAGACTCCAATTTAAGATAGGATTCTTTTTCAACTAGAAGATTATCCATATGGATTTTGAATCCAAGTCATTATCTAATTAATATCTTATATGTCCAATTAATAAATAATGCCAAAACTAATTAAAATATATAACATATATATCCTAATAATCTATATGTTTACACACACATACTTGAAGATGAAACAGAGGGAAAAGAACACAAAATAATGGATCTATAATCCCTGCATTGTTCATACAGCCGATTTTGATAAACAAAAGCAAAGCATTATGAGACAAGGTTTGAAAATGGAGATAGTGTACCGAGTCAATAAAACTTTGATAGTAGATAGGGCTTATGTAGTATAAGACGACATGAACCGTAGCACTCTGCGTGATCCGCAAGCCTCTTACACCATCTAAAGTACGCTTGTCCACAATGGTTTCACCACTAAGTTTAAAACCCTTCCTCCACTAAAATAAAAAATATGATAGAGAATTCAATATAAAAATATATATAAAAGGCACTAATACTACCTACTGCAAGGAGAAAGAAAAAATGATGGGAAGTATAAAAGTTTCAGACTAAAGTACTTTTAGCAAATTAGATTCATCTGTGTGGTGGGAGATATCCAAAAGATATGCAAGTTTCACAAGCAACCGATCCCAAAAGAGTCAACGACATGAGAATTAAGAAGCTAATGAAACAAGTATATGAATTATTGGGTTCTAGATACACCAATTATGGCATCTATATTAAGAAGTGTTGCTTCACACTTCTCAATGGCATACAAGTCAGGGAAATAGGAATCATATCTTTTATAAATCAAAAATTTTGTGAATGAACAATTTTATAGCTTCATGATGCTATAACATTAAAAAAGACGAACATTCCTATAGAAAACTAGTTCCTGCATCTCACAATAACAGCTCTCTTTAGTGTTTTGTATAATCCATAGCTCATATCAGCATCTGAAGTCATCATCAATATATGAAGAACTTATGAAATCATTCTGTAAAATTGAAACTAAGGTCTTATTTACCTAGCATGGAATGAAAAGCACACGTTGTGCAGATTATTGTTGTGAAGTAAGATGTCTTTCAGCAAGATTTGATGTGATATGGCGAAAATCTCCAACATCATCAACTAAATTAGATTTCTCCAACCTTTGACCAATACCACAAACCATAAAAACCACATGTCGAACAGGAACCTGGACCACAAAGAAAAATAACGATAATTAATAATGGCAATTTTAATTCACATTTCTAAAATTTGAAAGAGTCACATGAAGTGGGAAATTATTGAGAGTATAAACCTAATAGACAATGTCTATATTCTGATTGCAAAACTAATGGAAGTCAGGTATTAGTCACATTCATATATTGAAACAGAAACAATGCAAAAAAAATGAAAAATGAAAACCAAAAGAACCTGTAAGCAGTAATCATCCACCTCCTTCTCCTTCTGCTGTCGCAATTCTCTGTCTCTCTCGCTGTCTTTTTTCCTTCGAACATGACGCCACACACTCCAGGCTCAAAGTGTTTGCACTGTTGCTGCTCTTCTTTTCATCAACTAGGGATTGGGATTGGGATTAGAATTGGTATGGAGATTGGGGTTTAGGGCTTGGCTGCATTACAAACTAGCAATTTATTATTCAAACTCTAAGCCCCCGAGGGAGTAATTAAGACAAAAACACCCCTTTGTGCTTCATTCAATCTTTGTTCTCCCTTCTCTTGTTAGTTACAGACACAGTAACTAATCTTGAATTCCTTTTTTATTTTCTTTGGGGATTACGGGTTTACTGCTGTTTGAAGAGAAGGACGAAAAGCAATTAACCAAAATTTTCTCTGAAAATTTTTAAACCAAATAAATTGATATGAATCCCTAAGTTACATAATCATTCTGAGATAAGAAAATGCAAGCACAAGTAGAAAGATAAGATACAAAACAAAGAAATAAAAAAAAACTACTCAACAAAGGGAATAATACCTTGCAAACGAAAACCTGAGAATCAAGTGCTCTAATGATGATAGTGAAATACGGCGACCACCAACAAAGCAAAATACAGAGCCGCAGAAGGCAGAGAAAAGAAACCAATTTTGGGTGGGAAGAAGGTAGAGAGAAGAAACCAGAAAAGAAGAAACGTTAGAGAAAAAACCAACAAAATGGTGGGAAATGAACATGCGAGAAGAAAATGGTACTTTTAAATAGCCAACAACGACGTTTTATTCAACAAAACGTCGCGGTTTCTATTTCGTGACGTTTTAATTAAAAAACGTCGCAACAAGTGTTACAAGTCCGCAACGTTTTCATAAAATGTTATGGAGACATTTTATCAATAAAATGTCGTAGATTGTATTATTTTCTTGTAGCGCAATAGTATGACTGCTTGGTATTAACTTCAACAGATGATTTTTCTGTAACTAAATCATTCAAGTAATTAAACAAACAACTCAAAACTTAAGAAAACACTTGACAAAAATAAAAGGAATAATTTCCTGCACAATCACGAAACCATGAGTAGTTGAATAATCATGCAGGTAACATCACTAGACTTCCAGTTCACACACAATATTCTTCAAGCCACAATAATGCCTTTTAGACACGAAGGTTCAAGCACACAACAATATATCTCCAGCTATGCCCAATTTTCTAAACACTAAAAGCCATATGATCTGCACATTCACCATAACCACTAAAGCTGAAGGATTAATAAATGACTCACGTATTTATGTGGCAAAAATCAAATCACGCACAGCCCATCAGTTAAACACCCAGCCAAAATCTTCACCAAGTAAATAACAATTTAAGTGCAAAAGTTGGGTCATACAGGTATCAACACACCTTCGGCTATCTTCAATTTTCTTCACACCTAGTAATATCACACGCAAGTCTCCCTCAATTCAGTAAAATATTCATATAAAAAATAGGACACTTTTCTTCTTCCATTCATTATCAAAACTCACTAGAAAAATCTCACCAAAACACTCACATCTTTTCTGCAAAAACAAAGACAGTACCCAGTGACCCACGTAATAAGACCAACACAGCAGAAATTCACGCCAACATCCACCAAGATAAAAAATCACCTGATAACTCATGTGTTTTTTTTTAAGAACAGAGTCACATGGCAGTGAATTAAAGACATGGAAACCTTCACACCCACTTCACACGCAAGCCTTCTAAAAAAAATTCTCACAAAATCATTACCATTTGTGTTGCAAAAAGGAGAAAAACCCAGTGATCACTATGGTCAAACCAAGACTTGGAAAAATTCACACAACATCTACCTATGCAATCTTGCCTTATCCATATCTCTAAAATAAACGTATATCAATCTTCATTCAAGAGAGAGTTCTATTTGTGCAACAACTCTATCCAAGAATCCAATTTAAGTAAGACTTCTTAATTTATATTTTTAATCATTATCTTGAATATCCAATAACCAAAAATGCCAAAATTAAATAATAAGACATATCTTAACAATCTCCCCCTTTTTGGCATTTTTGTCACAAATAAGAAACTTCCCTTGAATTACATAATCAAATATATAGAAATATTAAATTCACAATACTCCCCCTCAATCCAACATTAAGTTCCAAAGAATATCCATTAAATTCTTGAAGTTCAAGAAACAATCAAAGAAACAATAATAAACATCCATCAAATATCCAATCATCTAAATTTCTCCCTCTTTGGACAAAAAGATGCCAAAAAGTAAGATTGATAGTCATAGAAATACCTTAAAATCTCCTCCTGAATTGAACAGTCACCAAAAATAATTTGATGTCTTCCCCTTGGGACAAAGCAATACCAAAACGAAGAATGTTTTCAATACGATCAATCTCAGCAAACAAAGAGGTATAAAAATCAGTAGTAGGAACAACAAAATAATCATAAGCACGTAGTGCAATAGTAGAAAGCCAAGATAACAATTTACTACCAGTTAATACATATGTCAACATATCATTGCTCACTTCAATTCCATCTTCATAAAACTGATTGAATTCATAAACCCAATCATCAAGCATAGCCTTATGTACACATCAATCAACTGAACCTTAGAAAACCCATAAATAAAAATTTAAAAAGCCTAAACGATAACTCCTTCGAACCTTTTTTTGTTTTTTGTTTTTAATAAATAACATTAAACTATACTTCAAAAATGTAAAGCACACAGTCCCTGGAGTCCTCATAGAAATTCAAAACTGGGCTTATTCCTCGTCACATTATCTCGGTCATCAACTGTCTAGTTAATTTCTTCATTTAAAGTAATTGACTTATCCTCTATCTAAATAGTTTCTTTAAAAGCAGTAACTAACTGTGAATCTAGACAATTTCTTGTTTTCCTTCACTATGTATTTGTGCTTTTACTTGACCCTTTCTAACCCAAGAGTGGTTTAGTAACATGAGTTGATGCTGGAAATTTAATAGAGAGTGTATATATTTTTCGGTTTTGATCCCTTTGAAACATCATTTGTAACAACTTGTAACATTTCGGTCTTATGTGCTCGATTACTTCACAAAAGTGACATATAGGTATGAACCTCCGATTTTCCTTTAAGATTTCTCCTTGGACAGATCTGGTCGTACCAATTTTCTCATCATTCGACTTAGATCATTCACCTCTAGCCAATGTCTTGAAGATCTCCTTTAGTCTTACCAATTTCCAACAACTTTTCTAGCTTTTCGATACCTCCATTTAATATTCCTATTCCCTTTTCCGTGTTGACCAGCTTCAACTTTGATTCATTAAGCTCATCTATTGTAGATAATAACTTCTTCTTAAGATTCTGATTGGTATTCTTCATGGTAGAGTTTTCCTCCTTCAACTTCTCATTTTTCTTACATATTTGGACCCATTTAGCATGCATTAACTCACAGGCTTCATAAATGCCTTCCTTTTTATCATTTGAACTATTATTATCACTGTCATAATTTGATATTGAGTTTTGAGCTGATTTGTCTACGTTTTTCTCGAAATTTTCTGATTTACTCACGTTTTCATTGTCAGTTACTTCCTTCTTGGTTGTTGTAAAGCAAGTAACTGGACTTTTGTTGTATAAAGCAACAAACGCAACACTATTCATAGATTTTTCTTCACTACCATACTCACTTCTGGATTCATTCTCACTCCAATTGTTTCTAGCACAATCAAAAATCAGAAAAATTAAACACACAAATATAAATCAACACTGATATTTGTTAACGAGGTTTAACACACCTTGCCTACATCTGCAGCACCCTCACTCAGCTTAATTCTTTCACTAATGATAATAGTTTTATACAAGACTTTATTGAGCCGACACTATTCAACCTTTGACGCTATCCCTCGTCTTCACAACCCATGAAAGAAGTTCACACCCAATAGTACGACCGCCTCATACTAACCTCAACAAATGATTTTTCTTAACAATCTTTTGAAACAAAAACAGTGAATAAATCACTCAAGTGATTAAACAAACAACTCAATACTCAAAAAAACATGACAAAAAGACAAGGAATAATTTCTTGCACAATCACGAAACCATAAGCAGCTGAATAATCACGCAAGTAACATCACTAGACTTCCAATTCACACACAATATTCTTCAACCCACAATAATGCCTTTCAGACACGAAGATTCAAGCACACAACAATATATCTCTAGTTATGCCTAATTTTCTGAACACTAAAAGCCACGTGATTTGCCCATGCACCATAACCACTAAAGCTAAAGGATTAACAAATGACTCATATATTTATATAACAAAAATCAAATCACGCACAACCCATCAATTAAACACCCAGCCAAAGTCTTCACCAAGTAAATAATGTTCAAGTGCAAGAGCTGGGTCACGCAGGTATCAACACACCTTCGACTATCTTCAATTTTCTTCACACCTGGTAATATCACACACAAGTCTCCCTCAATGCAGTTAAATATTCAGATAAAAAACAACACACTTTTCTTCTTCTATTCACCATCAAAACTCACCAGAAAAACCACACCAAAACACTCACGTCTTTTTGCAAAAGCAAAGACAGTTTCCAGTGACCCACGCGATAAGACTAACACAACATAAATTCACGCCTACATACACCAAGATAAAAAGTCACTTAATAACTCACGTGTTTTCTTTAAAGAGCAGAGTCAGACGGCAATGAAGCAACGACGTGGAAACCTTCACACCCACTTCACACGCAAGCCTCCCAGAAAAAGTCTCACAAAATCATTACCATGTGTGTTGCAAAAAGGAGAAAAATCCAGTGATCACCGTGGTCAAACCTAGACTGGAAAAATTCACACAACATCTATTCACGCAATGTTGCCTTATCCATATCTTCAAAATAAACGTACGCCAATCTTCATTTAAGATAGAGTTCTATTTGTGCAATAACTCTATCTAAGAATCTAATTCAAGTAAGACTTCTTAATTTATATTTTTAATTATTATTTTAAATATTCAACAATCAAAAATGCCAAAATTAAATAATTCAGTATCATTGAAGTGATTTCAGGCACCCATCGTCAGCTTTCTATTATTGTAGTTTCGTATCAACTACTTTCTAACACTTCAAAATTTCTGTCTTTTGTTAATTGGACCACGGTGATTTTTAATTTAAGTCTTCAATCTTTTTACCAGGTTATCATGTGGCTCAATGTAGGTTCTTAGTCAATACAATGAACGGGGCCCTGTAGACACTTGTGAGGAGATTAGCCGTTGACTCTGAAATCCACAGATTTCGGGATCGTCTTCGTTCTGTTGCGTTATGGCACGAGAGTAAAATACTAAACAAGTAGGGACCATCGCGTTAATTACTCTATTGGATAGAATTGGATCAGAAAAACTAAAAATGATTTCTTATAAATTTATGAGTGGAGGAGACTGGAGAAGTTCAAAGGAAAGAGACAAAATGTACCAATTCATGACCTACAGATGAAAAGTTTTTGTCTTAGTGATTAACTAATAGGTGAGATCTATGATTACTGCAATCAAGGAGTCAGGCATTTTAATATATATTTTTTTTGAAAATTTTGTAATATTTGGAGTGAACTTAAATCAATAATGATACTCAACAACTTAACAACTAGAAAATGTTTAATAGCACTGGGTTTATTATAGTTCAAGGAAAATTACCAAAAGGATCAAGGCTGCTTTACAAACATTTCAAAAGAAAATTTGAGGCCAGTTTCGATTGTGTGCTTGATCTACATCATTAAAAGCCAATGTCCGTTCTATTTTTTGTTGTATTCCTGAAGTTAAATATCTAAGAGATAGCTTGTCGGTTCCACCTTGCTACAGTCCAAACAAAACTTCTGTTTTCTACACAAGTATGCTTCTCATAATATTAGTTATTAAGATCATGTAATAACTAATAACAAAAAAGTTGTAGTGATTATATAAAACAATCTCATAATAATTAAAAAAAATTGTAGTGATTATAGAACAATATTCCTTGTTTTTTCTATAATCACTACAACTTTAAAAAAGATACTCTTTAGTTCCTTGGCTACCTTGAAATTCTTTCTTTCAAAAAGTTTTGTTCATATCATTCCTTTAGATCTTATTTTACCTTTTATTAGGGAAAAAAAAAGAATGCTAGCGACATTGTTATTTCTCTTCCAAAAAGATTTTGATAATATCATTCCTTTAGCTCTTGTTTCATTCACTTTTACTAAAACAAAGAAAATGTTTTAGAAAATGATGGAACTTGGTTCACCATAACCAGAACAACTGACTTGGCCAAAACTAGCAATCGTCCTGAGGGATTTGGCCTAATAGTTGAATTTTCCTTTTTTTTTCTAATTGTTAAGGAGGTAGATGCTGCCACTGCTACTGCTTCGGAAACGATTAAGACACCTGACGTGGAACGAAGTTTTTCTCTCTCTCCTTTTTTTTTTTAAACCTATTAAGCTTGTGGATGCCAAAGGGTTGGGAAATTGGATAGGGACATAAGTGCGTTAGAAACAAAGAGATTAAATTGCAGAAGGCCAACCGCATTGAATGCTTCAGATCATTTCTCCATTCAATTTCATCCATCCAACCAATTCAAGTTATCTTTTCTAGGCATAATTGATGGTACACTTTCAGTCTCATTAATGGGGAAGCATTAAATTCACAGTAAAAGACTTAAAAGTGCCTATAGAGTATAGAGGTCCGCAAGGAGACTTTATAAGATTCACAAAAACTTATTTGTTCAAGAGTGTTGCTTGAGGATCACTATGTGTGAATGATCTCTACAAGTAAATTAGTAATTAGGGAAGAAAAATTACCGACAGAAATGGAACCGTTGGAAATTACCGACAAAAAATCATGTTCTGTTGGTAAAATTGTTAGGAAAATTTGTGATGGAAAAAATATTCATCGGTAAATATAGAGGGAAATTACCTTGCAAATTTTTCGACAGAATATAACCACGGTAAGAAATGTCTGTTTGTAAAGAAAGCGGGAATGCCTGGCGGAGTAAAAAAGTTTTGAGTTTACCGATGGGTATTCCGTCGGTAACTTTTAGACGTAAACGTCGTCGTTTGCTTTTGCTTCAGCACTTAACCTAAATCGACCGCAGTGTCCTCGCCGCACACTGCTCGTCATTATCGTGCCACCGTCCTCAGCGAGCCAACATCCTCATCTCTGTCGCTACCGAAGGCCACCGCGCGTCGTGTCACCACACTTAGTAGCCGCACGTCCTTGTCGTCGTCGTTGCATCTGTTTCAGGTACTGTATAATTGTCTCTCGTGCACCACACCTCATCGTCGTCGTGGTTCTGTAAATGTATAGGTTCATTACGACGTCGTTTGGTTCCATAAATATGTTGACAGTGAATGTTGTCTCTTTGGTTAGTTTGAATTTATCTTTGAATGATTGAATGTATGTATGCAGCATGAATATGAAGCTACGTTCACTTATAATTAATGGATAGGGGTTGTGATATGAGGATATTCATCTTGAACTGTTATATGTAGATAGGTTAGTTTACAGCAGCCACATAATTCTAAGTTAGCCATAGGATATGCATCGTGTGCTTTGTGTCTCACATTATAACCAGAATTTGCTAAAACAAAATTCCATGGGAAATTGGGCATCCACCATAAAAAAAATGCTCTGAAAAGAAATGGAGATGATATTTTGTAAGAAAGCAAATGAGCTAATGTGATATGAGAAAATTGTGTGGTGACCGTAGAGATGTGTGAGTATAATTTATATTTAAGTGATTAACTTTTTAAATTTTTTAATTGTCTAAAATTTAAAGAATCGAATAATTTAGTTTAAAAGGTTATTGGTTGTTAATATTTTTGCTGATGCTATAGATGAAATATGTAAAAATTGATATTTAGAAGATTTATGAGATATTTTTTACATCATTTTTAAACAATTGCTCATAAAAGTTTAAAGTGCTTCAACATCCCTTTTTGGGGGCTAAATGCCCAAATTAGGGCCAAACTTTTTTGAGTTTGATTAATTTAGGGCCAAACATTTTAATTTGCTTAATAAAGGTCTAAACATTATCGAGTTTGCTCAATATTAGGCTATTTCGGACGGAAATTTGGTAGTGTCATACATGCGTCGGTATGAAGAGGCCGGTTAGATTTTTGATGCCATGTAAAAACAGACATAGCTTACTTGAATTTTCAGAAAAAAATAAAATCATTTCAGAACACTAAATTTATTTCTAATCCCCAAATATTCACCCTCTCTCTCTCTGAAACTTACCCAAATATTGTTTGATCTAGTGTCTTGCTTCCTTCAAACATCGTCACTGTCAATCACTCCAATCCCTCTTGCTGATCCACCTTCTAGTAGTGTGAGCTTTCTCCTTAGAAGTTTAAGGTGAATGGGTACTTGAGAACCCCATTGTTAATGATGAAAATTTTTCCTTTGCTATTTCTTATCGATTTTTTAACCCCTTCTAGATTTTGGTTTGCTTTCTTATAGTTTGGTTGTTTTTCGATGTTTCATCTCTTTCTTAATGTTAGTGACCTATTGTGAAGATTTCTTTCTTCGAATCCTATCATAGGCAGGGCCTAAATTTTGGATTCTTCCCCTCAAGTTGATTCAAAAGTGAATCTTCCAAATAATTGAGTAAAAGTATTTACAAGGGAATTGCATTAATAACAAGGTGAGAGGGTATGGGTTCTGTGGATGATCAAGTATAGGGTGTGTGGGGTTTAGAATTTTGGATCCCTGCTGCCTTTGCTAATACTATTATTTAAGGTCCTAAACACACATAGAATTTGGTTTAAATTCTTTAGTGAAAATGCATAACAAATGGCTTAGTTTAGGTTATTTCACTCAGACATTTTTTAAAAAAAAGTAAACTTGTATTGATAGTAAATAATTACAAATAAAGGACGTGTCTCACGTAACTACATAAAGAAACACAAAACACCATTCACTAAGTCTAAGACTCTTCCAACGTAGAGTAAACAAAACAACGACAGATAACTAAAACCAAAACGACTACGCAGAGAGGCAAACAAAACAACGAGGAAATGCTAAAGAAGGTAATCACAATTTGTCTGTGCAATCTTTTCTCCAGAGAGTTCTAAATTAGGGTTGAGTGTGGACTTTGTTTGACGAAGCAATTTGTGTCTTTACTTTGCTAGGTACGAATTCCTTTCTTCATGACTGTGTCTTATCTTCCTTCCTTCTTACCGATCTAGGTCGCTGTAAGTATATTCTTGAAGAAGCCTTCTCATTACTGAGGTAGATTTAATCGAAGACCTTTCACGCAGTAGGCTTTCTAGTCATCCGGTAAGCGTGAGTTTTCTAAAAATCTTAGAGCAAAGAGGATCAACCCCTAAGGTTAAGTATATTCATCCTTAAACTTAGGGTTGGTCTGATCTTATTAACCTTTCCCTGATTGATGCTTTTTTTGATCCTTGAATCTTTTCTCTGAGGACTTTTCCGATGTCATTTCTTGAGCATAAGGCACCCACCAAGGACACACATCAGGCACTGTATCAATAGTAACTCAGAAAGAATAGGTGCATGCCTCCTTCCTCCTTTAATTGACATATTTCATTTCGCTTAATTGAACTGAGAATTCTCTCTCTGATTCCTCCAATCAGAGAGATGAGAACTTCCAGTCTTGTGTGCATTTTAGTCTGAAATTTCCTGTAGTTTCTCTCTCTCCAAATTTCCTTGATAGAGGAAGCAAAGGAGGAGACATATATGAACCTAGTATGAATAGATGTATGCCTCAGGTTTAGAAACCACTACATGGTTTCTGTGAATGTTATTCTTGTAGTAGGGATAGAATTAAGCTCCTTAACCCTCTCTTATAGGAACTGTGAAAAGGGGCATTTAAAAAAGAGGTGCTCCTTTGTGTTCTGGTTCTGTGTCACAAAGTACACAGACTGGATTGCTGGGAAGGAAGTGTAGTCTGTCCATAGTGCTTAGCCTATTTTACACTAAGAGCTAAAGAAGTATAGAGCAACTCGGCACAAGGAACATGTGCCAGACTATAGGGTACCAAGGCTGCCTTGTACCACTACAGTTATGCCATTTCCTGAATCTTGAAATGTTGAAAGAGTTAGAAGGTTGGTTAAGGCATTGGTAAGTGTCTTCCCTTTATATATTGGGGAGGTAATTTGGGGTAAGATACTGGAGCTTCTCTGGGATGTTCCATTGATCACTTAGCAAGATAGATTTTACCTTGGCTTTGATAGGGATCTTATTCCATAGTTGGAGTGCCTATGGGTATCTAATAAGTGCTCCTCTACCTATCTAGTTATCGAACCATAGAGAGGCTTTTTCTCCATTTCCAATCACACGTGATACTAATGGTGCAAGAATAGGTCTGAGTTTCAGTAGCTGGGTCAAGGACTATGAATAGGAGGGTTTAATAGGAATAGACCAAATGCTGGATCCTTTTAGAATGTAATTGTAGCCATCGAATCCATAGGGATTTCTTTTCTAGTAGAATATTCCAGAGGTTCTTGATCAAAGCTACTTTATTAAAAGAGGCAATTGAAATCAATCCTAGAACCCCTTCTCTTTTACTTTTACATACTTCACTCCATTTTGCCTTAGCAAAGTGGCTAGCAGAGTTTAGATTACCCCACAGGAATCTTCGAAAAATCTTTTCAATAAAATTTATAACCCCTTTTGCTAGAGTCATATTTGAGGACCAGAAAATATGTAGGGAGTTCAGTATTGATTTGATAAGTTACAATATCCCTCTAAATGATAACACCATATTAGACCACATTCCTAATCCTCTTTGTATTTTTTTCAAACAAAGGCATACACTCTGAAAATTGGATTCTTTTAGTGGTAATGGGGAGGCACAGGTAGGTTAATGGGGCTGACTTCCTTTTCATTCCTGTGATTGAAGATATTATGTTTTCCATTATGTCAGCCCCTATTGCTAAGATAAACTAGCTTTTGTTGAAATTTATCTCTAAACTCGAGAGATCCCGAAATAAAGAAAGGGTTGACATTAGAAGCTTAATGGAGTTGCCATGTGCTTTTGAAAACAACAGTAAGTCATCCACAAAATATAGGTTGATTAACCCTATCTTCTTACATTTGGAATGATATTTAAAGGATTTACTGATTCCCACTTTCTATTTAAATAAAAGAGTAAGAACCTCCATAAAAATTATAAAAAGGTAGGGAGAAATAGGGTCACCTTGTCTCAGTCCCCTTGCACTTCTAATGGAATCTGTTTGCATGCCATTCACTAGGATAGAGAAGGAGGGAGTAGTTATACATGCCTGTACCCATTTAACAAATTCCTTAGGGAACCCCATGAGACTTAGAGTCCATATAATAAAATCCCATCCAACATGATCAAAAGCCTTCCAAAAATCCACTTTGATGATACAATTCGAAGGACTATTTTTCCTTTGATACCCTTTCATCAGCTCCTGCACCATAAAAATATTGTCACCCATCCTCCTACCATATAGGATAGCACTCCGATTGTCAGAGATCAGAGCATCTAGTACCAACTTTAGCCTATTTGCTAGTATTTTAGAGATAATATTATATAGAAAGTTGGTACAGGTAATAGGCCTGAATTCATCCAATATAAAGGAGCAAGGGGGTTTAGGAATCAAACATATGAAGGTTTTATTGATTTCCTTCAGTCAATACCCCTAGAGAAAAATTCCAGCACTACGTTTTTAACCATAGGACCAGTATCTTGCCACGCATTTTGGAAAAAATAGCTGTTGCTGCTTGCTCTTGAGAGATCTTTGTATGATTAATAGAGTCAAGAGCATCAGAATTTGCTAAACTCCTTGAATAACCATAGAACTGCTTAAAGTATCTCTCTGCTTCCTTTAGAAGATCTTCCTGTTTTGTAATTACCTCATCATCTTGCAACTTCAGTGAACTGATTATGTTAGCATTTTTTCTTGACTAAGACTGAATTAAAGAAGAATTTATAGCACCTTTCACTATCCTTTAGCCAATTAATACTGGCTCGTTGCTCCATTAGGCTATCACGGTCCCTAGCTTTAGAAAGATACGATAGCAGTAGGGTCTTCTCTATTTCCATAAGATTAGAATTGGTAGGATCCAAATAAAGTTGATGCTGCACCCTTTCCAACTCTTCTCTAGCCAAGGTTACTGCTTTTCGAGTTGAGACAGGTCTTCTATTCATTAAAGATTTCATCTCCCTTTTGATAGCTTTAAGTTTCTAGACACAGACATATTGTTGAGTACCTAAAACCGTATCCTCGAACCCCTTTTTGATCGCATCACGGAACCCCTCATCTTCTATTAATAAATTGTTAAATCGAAAAGGCCCTTTTCTGTCCTTAAAATGAAGGAGGTTTGTAATTAGCATAGCTATATGATATAAGAATAAAGGATCCACGTAATAAGTGACACTATTAGGAAATTGTATTAGCTAGTCCTGATTCACCATAGTCTGGTCTAGCTTCTTCCTCAAAGCCCAACATCCTATTTATTTGTTACTTCATGTAAAAAGCTGCCCCTGCGACCTTAGATCAAAAATTCCAAGTTGAGTTACACAATCATTATGGTCCTCTGAGAAGTTTCTCAAGTTGAAATTGCCTTCAGCTTCTGATCAATTAAAAGTAGCATTAAAATCCCCACAGAGCATCCAAGGCCCATTGGCCAAAATTTTGAATTGCATTAGGTTGTCCCATAACAATTTCCTCTGGAAAGCATGGTTAGAACCATAGATAAAAGATACAAAAATTTCAACATTTTCATGAAGAAGTTTAACCTTCAGGTGTATAACTTGTGCCTCTGTGTAAAGAACTTGCACATCCACCAAAGTAGGGTCATAGCCAATAATAATTCTTCCGTAACTGTGGGCTTGATAATTGGAAATAAATTTCCATTTGGAGCCCAATTTATTTAGTGAATTAAGTTTTTCATTCCTGTTTTTAGTTTCAAGAAGAGCAAAAAACCATGGCTTTGTGTTATAAACAAAATCCCTTAAAGCCAAAAGCTTTTTAGGGCAATTGATTCCCCTCATATTCCATGCTAAGATCTTCATAAATCAAGTAAAATTGGATTTGGAGCCCTTTCTTTTGCTCCTATTAGGCTTCCTTTTAACCACCTCTAGAAATTGTCCAATAGTAGGATCCTCTTCATTATAATCCACTACAACTGGCTTTTCTTTTCATCCAGTCCCCTTAGTAATTTCATCACTGGTTTCTAGTGAATCATCCACCATTACTGTCTTATTCTTGTTAACCACAGAAGCCTCATTGATTTCCCCCAACATATTCTTTTGCCATAACTACTTCCTTCTCAATGTCAACATCCACTACGTTCTTAACATCTTCAGCCTCGGGTCCTTCCCCTTCACCTTCCTATTCATTTTGCTCCTGAATGACTTCAGCCAAAATCACTGGTCTGCTTTCATCAGTTAGCCCTACCTTATTGTTTGAGAGACTAACTCCCATTAGTTCCTCATAGTCCCCTCTAAGGAATGTTTTGCTCGTTGGTACCTATTTTTTTCCCTGAGCAGCTAGGGATGGCTTCTATGGGTATTGAACTGTCACTCTATCTTCATACATGGAACCATCAAAATCCAATCACATAATAGGAATAGATTCTAGAAAGCTATTAGAAAGGTCCATGTTTATGCATATTCTGGCATATCCTAATCTCCTTCTATTGGCAGTATTATCATCCAAACAAAGGGGATTACCAAGAAAGCTAGCTATCATGCTCAAACCCTTTGTTATCCAATATTTTAGAGGGACATTAAATAGGTTAACCCACAAAGGTACTTATCTCTTTTCCTTACTACCAACCTGAAATCCTGGTTACCATGGCTGTAGAAATAGTGGGAAATTAGCAATATGCCATGACTCTTCTTCGACTACCTTTAGATCTTGTGCCTTTAAGGAGAACATAAATAGTAGGTATTTGTCTTCTGCAATGATAGTCTCCACAAAACCTTTATGCTTCCAAGCCGACTGCACCCATTTTTGTATGACTGGGAAAGCAAGACGCTTATCCCAAAAGAAACCAATAAGGGAGTTTTCCCACATTTAAGCACCTTCTTGTAGCATTTCCTGATCAGGGAAAACGATAGCTCGACCTTCTTCTGTCTTGGATGGGCAAAAAAGTAGAGAGAGATCTTTTGAACTGCCCACCACTTATCTCCAAGTCTTCCTCTCTATCGAAGGGGTAGGGGTGGCTAAAGAGGGTAAAATAGAGTTAGGGGTATGAAGGGGAGAGGGTGTAGTAGCAGGAAGAGGTGGTAGAGGGTCAGCAGGTAAAGAGGATTTGGGTAAGGCCAGGGCAGGTTTCTTAGTTTCTTTTAAGGTAGAGGGAGACGGTAAGGGTAGAATAGGAAATTCATCCCTGTCTATTACCTGATTGGTGCCACTGAGAGGGGTCTGCAAAATCTGCATTGTGGCTGCAGTGAAGATAGTTTCTAAAAGGGGAAAACAAGAGAGGGCGAGAAAAGGGTAGAAAATGAGAATGTCTAAAGTACCCTTGTTAAGTTGTCATTTTGCACTTATTTGGTATATAAATCTCTCTCATATGTTGAAATTATTATTCAAAATTAATGGATTTGTGTCTTAATTGTTTTCAGATGATTTCCAACACTTGGGAGATGAAATTGAGTTAAAAAGATGCAAAAGAAACAAAGAAATCCGAAATTCCAGGTTAGCAGTAAATTCACGACTAGACGTGGCCATGTGCAAGGATGGGAACAGATTCTGAAGATTTTTTTTTCAAGTTCAAATTCGAAATTTTCACAAATCTTTAAAGATCATATTGCTATCTTATCAATGGGATCTGCAACTTGAAGTGGGAATAAGGATTATCTACTAAAGATCACAATATGGCAATAGAAGAAATCAGAAAAAGGCATAAAAACAGAGGGACGTGCACTGTTCACGCAGCACCACTTTAGGGGTAATTTACATTTTCTGCATTCTTTTCTTCTTGCTTTCTCGATAGCCATAGGAGTTTTTTCATTTTTTAACAGTATTTTTCTAAATATTTTCAGATTTTCTAGAAAGACCTAGGATGGAGACTGTAACACCCCACTCCCGCAAGACCCGAACCCGACATCGATGGTGATATCTGAGTTCGTGCCCCGCGAGGGTGGAATGTTAGAGCACTCAATCACTCAGAAATCGGTATAAATTTTTTTTATTTTAAAAACCACAACATAAAGTGCAGAAAATTGATAACCAAAACGACCCACTTTGTTTTATAACCATTTTCAACAAAACAATATAATCAATAAAATTTTCAATAGCCATTTGGGCCCATTACA
>JAOQMS010089027.1:0-19995 GCA_027563885.1 Erythroxylum longipes | reverse complement strand
CTTTGTCTTGCTCTCGGATTCTCTCCTTAGTCTCACAAAAATGGCAACCTAACTCTCAACTCTCTTCTTTCTTCTCTTATTCGAAGCTTCACTTCTCTTCTTTTTCTTTTTACCTCTATTCACGTTACCATCTGCTCCAAGACATGTCCACCATACCTTGCCCAAAAGTCCACTTTACCCTTATCATTTAATCCTTATACCGAAAATGCCCTCAAATTGTTCTCATGCATTCTTTCCATAAGCTCTTATGCTTAAGTTGATGGAAAATTTGTTCATGGGGCCGACAGTAGTAGTAGTAGTAGTAGTAGTATTCACCACTAACATTCCAAGAATAGCTAAAGATAGGGGAGGGTGTCTTTAGATATTCTACAAATTAAAAAATAATTAAACCTTAGGATTATCTATTCCATATATTATTTTCAATCAAACAAAGTAACAACATGTTACCAGGAATAGATGAGGAATGGAATAGCCATTCCTCTCAACCAAACACCCTATAAGGGTATCTTTTTTATATGGTAAGTCACTTCAACAACGTTAACAGAGATAATGTCAGGCTAGAATTGAAAAAATTGAAAGTTTAAGCATTTAGTTGTCACTTTTTAAGATATAATTTCAAAATTGATAAAGATTTGAGATTTTTTTTTGTAATCAACCATCTTTAGTATACCCAACACCTCTCTTTATTTTTGGATTAATAAAGTTGAGGATCCATGAGACTGTTATCATTGAGTTGCACATTTCCTATTGATTCAGAAGCTCCTCATCTTTAGGCTTGGATTACAGTACAATCTATATTCATTCTTTGATCTAAGCCCTAGGCTAATGGACTTATCCCATATATCAAAATTTGGTCTGCCCTTAAAAATTTTGATGGTAAAGATGATGTCTAGGTTATCAAAAGAATAAAGAAAGAGAAGAGAGGATTGATCAATTGGCTTATACCCTCTTGTCATTGTCACCAATTCTAATGAACATTCCCCAAAACTCTCACATCACAAGTACATAAGCATGGAGAAAACTACAGAGAATTGAGGAGAGAGAAAAAATGTTTTATTCAACGTGAGCTGGGAACAATGAAGGGAAAATCTAATCTGTTACATTCTCTCCTTGAAAGAATATATACATAGTTATAAAAGGAAATAAGTTAGTTAAATTGAGCTTAATAAACACTAAGGTAAGAGATTCTTCTGTAAAAAACTTGCCAGCATGGCAGTAGGGTTACCCTGCAAGTAGAGAGCAGTTTGGAACAAACATTCCTAGCTTATGTAAAAGAGACCAATAATGGGTAGAGGGGAGAATCTCAATCGGGACATCAACAAGCTGGAGCTAAGTAGGCAGATAAGTAAGCTACAACAGTCCTCCATAATCTTCTTTTATGTAAAATGACAATTAATTTCTATATGTTTTATCTCTCATAAAAGACAGGATTTCTAACTATATGAAGAGCAGACTAGTTGTCACATCTAAAAGAAACTAGCTTTAGATCATAAACACCTAATTTACTAAGAAGATTAACAAGCCAAGTGACCTATGATGTAGCCTAAGGCATAACTCTATATTCTGCTTCTACTGAAGATTTGCATACAATGCTTTACTTTTTAAACTTCTTGCTAATTTGAGAATTACCAAGCATCACCAAGTAATAAGTGATAGACCTACGTGAAGAGGGACAAGAGGAATAATCAGAATCAGAGAAGGCTTGAAGTTTGAGTTGATTAGTAGCTCAAAGGATTATACCCTAACAAAAGTTCCTTTTATATATTTGAGAGTATGTAGCAAAGCAAGTAGGTGGGAGGTTCTGGGGTTTTGTATAAATTGGCTCAAAGTCTGAACTGTAAAGGTAAGGTCTGGCCTTGTGTTGGTGAGATAGTTAAGCTTTCTAATATGACTCTGTAATGATTGTGATCAGGAAATGGATCACCATCTTCAGCTGTGAGTTTGCAATTTAGAAGTAAAGGTGTAGCAATAGGTTTTGTTGGAGGAAACCCACAATTATTAAATGATTCTTGAGTAAACTTCTTCTGAGTAAAAGAAACACCATTTTAGAGATGAGTTACCTCAAGACCAAGGAAGTAATAAAATTTTCCAAGGTCTTTAATCCTAAAAGTCGTATTGAGTTAAACTTTTAAATAGTGAATTTCATCAAGATTAGACCCAGTCATTATAATATCATCTATATAGGCAGCCACCATGGTGATGTGAGAGACAGATTTCTTTAAAAACAAAGAATATTCATTGTTAGATTGATAATAATCCAGTTTCCTTAGGAAATCTGTAAGCTTAGAGAACCATTGTTGCGAAGCTTGCCTAAGACCATAGTGAGATTTTTTGAAGCTTACAAACTTTATTGTGAGGATTGGGAACCTTTTCAAGAATTTTCATATACACTTCCTTATTTAAATCTCCATGTAAAAAGGCATTGTTCACATCTAGCTGAAATTAACCTATTTCCTGCTTATAGCTGAAGTAATAATGGCCCGGATAGTAGACATCTTGACTACTGGAGAAAAAGTCTCATCAAAATCAACCCCATCCTTTTGAATGTTGCCTTTTACAACTAGCCTTTCTTCGAATCTTACCAAGGAGCCACCAGATTTGAGCTTAAATTTGAATAACCATTTGTAACTAATGACTTTTTTCTGTAGGGTAAGATCCACCTCTTACCAAGTCTGGTTGTGTTTAAGAGCATTAAGTTTATGCTCCATAGTTTATACCCAATTAGGATCAAGTACATCATATTTTTAGGAGATGGGTTCTATATATGAGGTGAGATGGGTAATATGGTCTTAGAAAGAAGAAGGGAGAATATCAAATTTGACTAAATTGTACCAATTAGGGGAGGTAGAGATAGTACTATTAGCAAAAATGTAATACTGAAAATATGAAGGTGGATTATGTGGCCTAGTTAATCTTCTAGGTGCTGAAAGAATTGATACAGATTCAGGTGAAACAGAAGCAATTGGAATAGATAGAGGAACAAAGGTGTGTAAGGATGAGATAAATGTGGGATTAAAGGTTGGAAAAGGATTAAGGCATGAAGAAGTATGGTGAGATTCAGATTTGAAGAAAATAGGATGGGGAAGAGTAACATCAGAATCTCCGTAAGGGATATAGTGAAAAAGGAAAGGATGTTTATGGAAAATGACATCTCTACTAGAATATACTCTATTATAAATAAGGTCATGGAATTTATAGGCCTTTTCACTATAAGGATAGCCAAAAAAAAGCAAGGATTAGCTCTAGCTTGAAATTTAGATCTGTGGGATTTTTAGTAGCAATAAAACATAAGCAGACAAAGTTTTTAAGGTAAGAATATATGGGTTTTTGGCTGTAGAGAAGTTCATATGAGGTTTTGTGGTTTATGACTATAGAAGGCATTCTATTAATAACATAAGTGGCAGTTAACATTCTCCCCAAAATTTGATAGGTAATTTAGATTAAAAATATAATTATCTAGCTATCATATGCAGATGTTTATGTTTCGTCTCAACAATTTCATTTTGTTGAGGAGTATTAACACAAGACGTTTGATGTAAGATGCCTTTACTAGCATAAAATTTATTAGCAATAGCGTCAGAGAACTCTAAGGGATTATTAGATCTTATGACTTTCACATGAGCATTAAATTGAGTTTCAATGAAAAGAATGAATGATGTGAGAATGGGGAAGGAATTACTCTTATGTGATAAGAGATTGGTCAAAGTAGCCCTAGAGAAATAATCAAAAATGGTGAGGAAATATTTATATCCATTTTAAGTTGTATGTTGATAAGGCCCCCACATATCAATTTGAAGCAATTAAAAAATACAAGAAGTAAAAGAATCACTTATAGGAAAAGAGAATCTATGATGTTTTTCTTACGGAAAAATATGACAAAAAGAATTACTTTTCTAAATACAAAGAAGATTATATATATATTTCATCTTATCAAAAGAAAGATGACCTCATTTATAGTGCCAAAGGTTAGCGACAGATATGACAGATACAACAACAGTATAATCACTTTTATTAACAAAAGAAGAAACTATGCTAGTAGAAAAATAAGGATTAACACCACTCTTATCTTTGCCAGGATTTGTATCAACATATAAAAGACCTCCATACTCTTTATCAAGATGCGGGTGCTGCCTCATTAAAACGGCCTAGATGTAGCAAGAATGAGGTGTAAAGACAACATTAGAGGAGAGATGTTTGGAGAGTTTGCTATCAGAAAACAAATTGAGCTAAAAATTAAAAACATGAAGAGCATTATGCAAATAATATCAGGGGTAAGCCTAATGGTGACAATATGTTCAATCTGTGCTTTCTTACCATCTGGCATGGTGATAAAACAAGCTTGTTTGAAAGGTATGTAAGTGAGGGTAATATGGTCGGTGGCTTCACTATCAACAATCGAACTGAGGTTAAGCTTAGAAGTGTAGAAAAAAATGACTTACTAGCCAGTAAAGCAGAAGATGAATCCGTAAAGTGAATGGAGGAAGAACTCTCTAGACTATGCTTACTTAACAGAGCAATTGACTGATCATACTATTCATGAGTAAGGCTGGGAAGTGTAGAACTACTTGCAAGATTATCATAGTTGCACTCAGAAGTGTTCTGAAATTGTGCTTCACCACCATTTTGTTGAACTAAGGTTATTATCCTTTTTTTCTTTGTCAAACCTTCCTTTCTTGTTATGCAATATAAGGCATTTTTTCAATTGGATGTCCAAGCTTCTTGTAATAATTGTAAAACATATTACTTTTTCTCTATTTAAACTGAGTTTACTATTATAAATGAGGAAATTTTTGGTAATTTCCTAAGCCAGTAGTGCTAGAGAACCTTTACTAAGAAAAAAAGTAGAAGAATCAGCAATGAGAGGTGCAAAAGAGTGAATTTCCCTTTATCTCTCTTCCTGGAGGATCATACTGTTAGCTTGACAGAGAGGTAGCAGAGGATTGAACATCAAAATATTTCCTGTTATATGAACATTATCACTGTTTAATCCCATGAGGAATTGCATCAATTGTTGGTTTTGCATTAAGCTATCCATTGCAGTGCTAGAAGCACAAGTACATGGTGGTATGTTGATTAAAGTCCCATATTCTTCCCATAACATCTTGCATTTAATGAAATATGCAGAAACAGAAAGATTGCCTCGAAAAATTGTGCTAAGATCCTTTTGTACTTAAAAAATTCTAGTTCCAAAATAATGATCATATCTCTGTCCTAATTCTTCCAAAATCTATTGAGCTGTAGAGCAGTATAACACATTTTCTGTTATATCCTTATCCATATATTGTAAGAGTCGTGAGATGACCATGTTATTATATCTATCCCAGTGAGGAAGAAGAGGAGATTCAATAGCATGTCATTGACAACCTCCATTGACAAACCCATGTTTATTCTTAGCAGTAAGTGAGACCTCACAAGAAAACTTCCAGTGACCATAATTATCCCCTTGAAGAGGATAATCGGAGAGCATGGAATTTGGATGATCTGAATGGTTAAGCTATAATTCATATGAAGGATCTAAGACAAGCACAACAGGAGTGTTAGATGAATGACTTTCAATCGCCATTGATGAATTTTGGAGAAAAATGTTCTTTGAGAGATTTAGGAAACAGTTAATGTGTAGCAAATGGAAATGAACAATTGGAAGGAAATGTGATCAAATCAAAAAATGAAGATAGAATAATTTATATAGAAAAGAACAAATTGAAACAAAAATGAATTGAATTCTTATATCAATGGAGCTAGATCGATTGATGAAACAAATCAAAAGATTGAAAGATGAATGAAAATGTTTGTGTTTAATTTTGAATTGAGAATGACTGATTGATGAATCAAAACAAATAGCTAAAAAAGAAGAAATTAGTAAGGATGGCAAAAGTGAACCGGCCTAGCCCGACTTGACTTTGGCTTGGGTTGACCGAGCCAATGGGCCGAGATTGCTTGGCCCAATAGGAAGGTACAAAACAACAACATTTTGTCAAAAATGACATCATTTTCTATTTTTTTTAAAAAAATCAAGTTAGACCAGGTTGATCTGGACTGCCCATGCCCTATCAAACTATGGGCTGGGCCACAGGCCAATTAGTCCTTAGATAGGCTCGGGCCTGGGCTACTCCTGGCCTATCCTGACCCAACCCGACCAATTGCCATCCATAGAAATCATAAATAATACATATGAATTCAATTAAGCTTAAGGATCTGATACCATGCCATTTTCACCAATTCTGATGAACATTCACCAAAAATCTCACATCACAAGCACACAACCATAGAGAAAACTATAGAGAATTGGGGAGAGTCAAAAAGTGTTTTATTCAACTTGAGCTGGGAATAATGATGGGAAAATCTAATATTTTACATTCTCTCCCTAAAAAACTATATATATACATAGCTAGAAAAAGAAATAAGTTAATTACATTAAGCATAATAAACAATAAGGCGAGAGATTCTCTTATAATAAACTGGCTAGCATGGAAATAGGCTAGTACCCTCCAACACCTCTTCCACTACTGAATGATAATGACAAAATAAGTTGAATCAAATGAGATACAGCATCATTTTGTGTGTTTAAAGGCTAGGTGGAAAAACCTAGCTCTACTACCATAACAAAAGTATGAAAGAGTGACTTGTGAGCTGAAAAATTTTATTCTTCCTTTACTGTATAAAATATATACATCGCTTGCATAAACATATCTTTGTAGAATAATATATTTTATAATATTTCTATGATAATAACTAAATATATACAATATATTCCAGTATCATGTTCTCTGTGATAATAACTACCTAATACATATACAATATAACTTAATACCCTATATGAGGAAATCAACGTCTCTTTATCTTCACTCATGTTTTAGTTTATGCTGATTTTAAGAAGATGAATGTTATTTTTGGAGGAATAAAAACAGTCCCTTGATGATTCATTTGTTAGTTTACGTGATGTCTTATTATCTTTAGTAATGTTGAACCAGAATATCATAACCCGATCCTTAGTTTAGTAATTCAAAAATATCTTACCTTGAAAATGGTTGTTTGTTAGTAAGAAATTGATATCTAGTTCAGTTTATGCTACTAACTTAACAATTAATCTAACAACTATCAGAATAAAATAAACACCTAAATGTGTAGGTTTAAATAAAAGTTCGAACATATATATACATACAAATGAATTGCATGTTATGAAACTATAATCGACACACAATAGTTGTTACAAAGGTTTTCCTTCAAGCACTAACTTATCCGCTAGTTGCACCAACCCTTTTGCACGACAATCTCACTTAGATCTGTTAAAGAAAGATTCAGTCTTTCCTTATGACAGTCGACTAACCTGCTTGTTCTCATACCTTTGCAAGAAAACTACAAAAGAACTAAATATTCATGGAAACAATAAGAATAAAAAAGAGATATGGAAAATGTCAACCTTTATTACTTCCCTCAAAGTATAAAAAAGATGCTCTTTCAATCTCTGTGTCTCCCACACTCACTACATAAAGAGCAAGGCTCAAATGAGCTATTTATAGGCACCTCTAGATGACCAAGTTAGAATCCTAATAGAACTCTACTAGCTAAAATCACATCTTATCATATCTTATCCTTATCAGATTATATCACACTAACCAATAGAATGACATCCCTATATAATTATGACTTTATCTAATTGGATTAACCTACATCACAATAACAAGATAAAAGATAGCATCTACTAGGAATGATCTATCTATATCCATGAAGATTTCCTCTATCTTTAGATGATCCTTATACATGATCTTTATCTCTTAGATCTGATGTTCATCCATTGTGATCTTATCCACCACATCATCCAAGATCTCCTCATCCCGTTCGTTAATGATAAGTCATCCAAGCCAATAGCACACTAGTTTATCCAATGCTTTCCTATGTTAACTCCGTTAGCCATGGTCTGTGTATTTGAGCACACATTAAAATCCTTAGTCCATAAAGAACCAAGTAATTAAGTCAGATCGTACAAAATCCAAAACTTTCCCAAAACTCGAACCATGCTTGATTTACTTGCTCAGTCACCTTGGAACTCTCGCATATTCTCGTCATGTGTGTGATCCAGCTAACCTTCCATATGATGTCCATCTTGAGCCTTCTTTTGGTCTCACATCTGAATCTTGCTTCTCGTCGAAGATTTTTGCCAATGTGCACTAATGCATGCCAATGCTTGACATTACCCCTTTTCCTTCTTGCCTTTTTGTAAGTCTTTACCTTGTTTCGTTGTTTCATATGTCGAACATTGTTCAAGGCTTGCTAATGCCTACACGATTCTACTATCATAAATTAGGGGTTTAACAAACCACCCCCATTAGAAGCACTCGACACCCTAGTTAAACTAATCTGTAGATGCTCCTTAGAATGTGGTTTCCTCGAAGACTCCTTCCTATATTCCCTCTCCATTAGGTTCCTTCTTAGTTTTTTTTGAACGCTCCTTCACAAGGTCCATTGCGCCCAACATAGCAAAACTAATGGGGTAGACTTCTTTCGTCGAGTCCTCCTCTCTATTTCCTTGATCCTTACCAACCTTTCTCTGAGCCATTCCATGTTCCACCATTTTTCTTTCCCACGTAGCTAGTTTGAATCTATAGTGGCATTTAGAGATCCACCAAGGCATCTGCAGCTACTATCATGCTTGGAAAGTCTTTCACGTTCTGTCTTCAAAGCTCCATCTATGCCTAACCTTTTAAGCATCTTATAAAGTTTAACAACTTATCATCCTCTGGCATGTTCTGCACGTCCAACATCAAAGATATGAATTTTTTCACATACTCCCACACCAAGTCATCTTTCTTCAATCTCTTCAAAGCTTCCCTCATGAGCCTTGAAGTTTTATTAGGGAGGAACTGATCCATTAGCTCCTTCTTCATCTTCTCCCAGATGTCGGTAGGAAGTCTACCCAAACTAATATGGTTAGAGGTTTTCGTTTTCCACCACAACTTTGCATCCTCCACTAAGTACATCTCTGTGATTGATACCTTCGAATCGGCCACCTTTGTCATTGCAAAGTACTGCTTTATGTCCCACAAGAAATTTTCGAGCTCCTTGGCACTCTACTTGTTGTTGAAAAATTATAGCTCTCTACCTTCACCAAATTGCTTTCAACATGTCCAATATCCTGTGTTGCAACCGCAAACCTCAAGATCTTGATCTTTAATCTAGAATCTTCTTATGCCTTTATCAACTCTACTATTTGATACTGCAACTATTGGATTCGTGTCTCCAACATCTCGAATTAAGTATTGTAGAACGTCACCTTTTCCTCCCCTTAAGGTTACATCAAATTCCTGCCTCCACTCAGTTGACACGTTACGTTAAATTCCTTCCTCCCACCATATCAAAATTTGGCTCTAATACCAGTTGTTACAAAGGTTTTCCTTTAGGCACCAACTTATCCACTAGTTGAGCCAACCCTTTGCACTACAATCTCACTTAGATCCGTTAAAGCAAGATTCAACATTTCCTCGTGACTGTTTATAACACCCACATACCCCCTAGGAGGAAATGCAGATGCTACACAAAACAGAACCAAAGTAATCCAATACATACTAAAGTATTTTTAGAAACTCAACGAGCATACATTTCATTCATCATTGATTGGGTCATATTCAAAACATAACATACACATTATACTTAGTTCATACAAGCCTTAATCTAACTCCAAACTGTATTAAGGCTTTTACAACCATTAAGCAAAGAACAAAATACAACATATCTCATTACATTGAAGATTAACTAACAAAAATTGGACGTTTCTAGGACAAAACACAATCTTCATGGCCATTGCGGTTATTAGTGTCCAAGTCTTCAAACCTTCCTATCTGAACCTACACGGGGCAAAACCACCATGCTAAGCATAAAGCTTAGTGGGGGAAAAAAACTAAAGAGGATATAGGTTGACAACTGTTTCAAATAGTCATCCAAACATTCATATATTCAGAATCACATCAGATAATAAGCAGTGTTTACTTATCCATTTCCAAACCGAACCAAAATATCATGAATCTCAGAACATATCAGAACAATTCACACATTTACTTCAGCACAAAACTTACCAATTTCAAAATTTTAATTTTAAAATATCAGAACAAAACTTGTCTGTGACAAACAGAATTTGCTTATTTCAGAATAGAGCTTAGATGTTTTAGATCAAAGCTTATTTATAACAAAATTGAGCATATAGCAGAATACAAAACAAGTTAGTCTGTTAATCCTTTATACAGAAGTGGGTACGGACTAATACAGGAGATACCGTGATCAGTATCATAGAACAAGAGAGACTTATGTCTCAATAATAGGAGACACTGGAGTGTCAGTAACAGGAGACACCGAAGTGTCAGTAACAGGAGACACCGAAGTGTCACAGGAGCAGTTGCAGACCCTTCTAGGCATGCCTATTTACCCACATCTAAGACTTAACAGTTTTAAAACAAACCATTTTAGATTTCAAAATTTTATGTAAAAGATGAAGTACAACATATGTCTTTATTCTATTTTGCTCCAAATGAACTTATTCATTGGCATTTGATCAAACATAACATACCTTATAAATACAATTATGTGCAATTATACACCAATAGAAGTGTTGAGTCATCACACATTATGTATAGGCACACAATTAGAAGGCACTTCCAATACAATCCTCTATCAAACTCCTCGGACAACTGATGGTCTGGTATTATCACAATGTTATCACAGAAATTCCCAATTCATATACATCCATATTCAATTCATAATACATAAGCCTTGGGAATTCATTTATTCATGAACAGACCAAGCAATTCAACATTGTACACCATACATTCTTTACATTATCATCTCAATTAATCATGCATAATTAAACCAACTATTACTCAATTAACCTTATATAGTCATCAATTGCACAAAATACCATTTCTTTTCACCTTCCTAACCATTTCTCACAATTATGGGATAAGGGACCCGAAATCTCCAAACTGCTATTTTCACAGGATAGATTTTGGGTCAGTTTTATTTGACCATTTTGACATAGAAACTGAGGATTATGGGCAATACTTTCTTCTAAAAAATTATTACTATATGTATTAAATTTCCATTGAACTAACAATCAGACCATTTGGACATCTAAATCATGAGATATAAACAAAATACCATAAGCTACTCCAAAACGGGGCAGCATCAGGTCACCTTTTTTGATCTCATTTTCCAAGGTCATAGGGCCAGAATTAAGTTAAAGTATACTATAGAGATATTTTTCTCTATGTCTTAGGTTTCATATGAAACTAAAATCACACAATTTTAGGGTCATTAGACTGATTTATGGCTCAAACAATATGACTGACTCAAACAAACCCTAGACAGAATTTCACTACACATTGGTCCTTATCATCTTCAACCAATTCTATCCAAGATAGCACCAAAATAACAAAAAGGCAACATCCTAGAAACAATTACACATCCAAATTAATCTTTATATCTATTCAACAACACACGAAACAGAAACCATCTAAGTGAAATCCCAAACCTTAAAATTGACAAAGTAGTTCTTCTAATGCTTTTCCTTCCCTTTCTCTTTAGTTTTGCTTGAATCACCAAGTGAAAAATGATGGGATGAAGAAGGTGAAGTGGAGAGGAGAAAAGATGAAGTTAAACTCTCAAATTTTCGTGCATCTCCCCTCTCCATATGCCTTTTCAAGAATGTTCTAGTCTTAGACACATGTTTCAATCTCATTGGTCCATATGTCACAATCCTATGGGACCATGTGTTACAATCCCGTTGGACCACATGTTACAAATTTATTGGAACATGTGTTGCAATGCTATTGGACCATATGTTACAATTCTATTGGACCATGTGTTACGATTCCATTGGACACATATGTTTTAATCTTATTGATCCATGAGTTAACTTTAGGAAAATTGCATATTGGTCCTTCTTCTTCCTTAAATTCCCATATTTGCCTATACTATTATCAATTAATTTTATTCCCTTATGTCTTAATTTTATAATGACATAAATTTCATGCAATTTGGTTAATTATATCGGGAGTTATACCCCAAAAACTACAAGCTATTCGAAACAAGGACATCAACCAGAACTCAAATTCAAACCATAATTCAAAACTTATAGAGGTAGAATCAGATATAGGTTCCTTCATGAAAGTTGTAGATAAATGTATTTAGTTTCAGTTGAATTTAAAAGCATCCAATTTTGATGTCTAAATATCAAGATATAGCTAAACTACCAAAGTCTATTTAGTAGTTAAACCAAAATTAGTATATGACCATCATTTTTCCATCATTCAATTCTCATCATCTTAACACATATTTATGCCAATTCAAATATCATAACAATTGTATTAATACATGCTATCAAGTTTAAAATTCCCTTAAATGTTTAATTCTGAATTCCAACTCCAAAGAACAAGCCAATCATACGTGTATTGCCATAAATATGTAACATTTCTTCTAGGGTATATATTGGGGCCTTACAAGTTACCCCAGTGTGAGCACTGTAGGAAGAGGCACGGTGGTGAGTGCTAGAGATTATATGGAGCTTGCCTTAGATGTGGCTCCTTTGACCACCAGATTAGAGATTGTCCTGCTACTATAAGAACCTAGTCTAGTATGAGTGGCAGATCGGGTAGTGAAGCTACTATTCAGCAAACTAGAGGTAGTGGGACTGGATAGAGAGGCCGTGGTAGAGGCAGAGTGAGCACAGGGAGTCCTTCTATTAGGACTGAGGTACGGAGCAACTGACTTCAATCTCAGGCCAGAGTCTATGCCATGACTAGGCAGGAGGCACAAGACTCTCCAGATGTTGTTATAGGTGCGCTATTTGTTTATGATTTTGAGGCATATGCATTGCTAGATCCTAGATCTACGCATTCATTCATCGCACCACATCTGACATCTAGGCTGCATGGTGATGGAGAGTAGTTAAAGTATGGATTAGAGGTGAGTACACCAATAGGTAGTAATACAGTGATAAGAGAAGTTTGCAAGAGATGTTTGATTCGGATTGACCGGGCAAAGTTAGAGGCAGACTTGATTATAATACAGTTGAGGGAGATAAACATTATCTTAGGCATGGATTAGCTCACTGCTCATAAGGCTGTCATGAATTGCTATACAAAGGAGGTAGTACTAGAATCTCCTGGTCAACCAAGAGCGGTTTTTAGAGGAATTAGTCAAGTAGTGCCATCCAGGTTGATATCTTTCATAAGAGCATTGAGGTTGATGCAGGGTGGATGTGAGGCCTATCTGGCCCTTTTCATTGATACCAGAACTGAGCTAAATGTGTAGGATATTCCCGTGGTTAGGGAATTCCCAGATGTGTTTCCCGTCGAGCTATCTGGTTTATCTCTAGATCGAGAGACGAAGTTTACAATTGATTTAGTTCCAAGTGTTGCTCCTATATCTATTCCTCCATATAGGATGGCACCTGTAGAACTAAAGGATTTGAAGGCTCAGTTATAGGAGTTGTTGGAAAAGGGTTTTATTAGACCCACTGTTTCACATTGGGGAGCTCCAGTGTTATTTATAAAGAAGAAAGATGGGACTTTGAGGTTATGCATCAATTATAGGCAACTGAATTGGATGGCAGTGAAGAACAAGTACCTGTTGCCTAGAATTGATGATTTTCTTGATCAATTGCAGGGAGCTCAAGTATTCACTAAGCTGGATTTGAGATCAGGGTACTATCAGTTGAAGATAGCAAAGGCTGATGTGCGAAAGAGTGCATTCAGAAGCAGGTATGGGCACTTCAAGTTTCTAGTAATCCGTTTAGGTTTACTAATACCCTAATAACATTTATGGCTTTGATGAATAAGGTATTTTAGCCCTACCTGGATAGGTTTGTGATTGTGTTCATTGATGACATTTTGGTGTATTCAAAGAATAGAGAAGAGCATGCCAAGCATCTGAGAGTGGTTCTGCAGATTATGAGGAGAAGCAATTGTATGCCAAACTCAGTAAGTGTGAATTTTGACTGGTTCAAGTAGTATTTTGGGACATATAGTTACTGGAGAGGGCATACGAGTGGGTCTAAAGAAGATAAAGGCAGTGATGAATTGGGAAGCTCCGAGGAATGTGTCTGAAATCTGAAGCTTCCTAGAACTGGCCAGATATTACCAGAGATTTTTCGAGGGGTTTCCTTTAATCTCAGCCCCTCTGACAAAGCTTCTGAGGAAGAATGTAGTGTTCAGATGGGATGAAAAATGTTAGGAGAGCTTTGAAGAGCTGAAGCATCGGTTGACTACGAAATCGGTGTTAACCATTCCGTCAAAAACTGTAAGATATATGGTGTATAGTGATGCTTTGCATCAAATATTGGGAAGTGTGTTGATGCAGTATGGCAATGTGATCACCTACGCATCGAGACAATTAAGGTCTCATAAGATTAATTATCCAGTACATGACTTAGAGCTAGTTGCAGTTGTCTTTGCTTTAAAGATATGAAGACAGTATCTTTATAGAGAGACATTGTAAATTTATACAGATCATAAGAGCTTGAGGTATTTGCTAATTCAAAAGTATTTGAATATGAGACAAAGGAGATGGATTAAGCTGTTGAAAGATTATGAATGCACGATTGAGTACCACCTGGGGAAAGCTAATATGGTGGCTAATGCTTTGAGCAGAAAGTCTAATACCAGTATAGCTCAGATTCAGATATCGAGGTTACCTAACTTGATTCAATTGAGAGCTTTGAATGTGAGGTTGAATCTGGAGCAAGATGAGGCCTTGATTGCTAGGTTGAAGTTGAGGCCGATGTTACAAGATAGAATCAGAAAGTTACAGAGTAAAGATATGGTGAAGCTTATAGAGAAAGTGAAGATGAGTTCAAATTCTGAGTTTGAATTGAGAGTTGAGACACTATGGTTGAAACAGAGGCTGTGCGTACCTAATGTGGATGATTTGAGGAAGGACATTCTAGAGGAAGTTCATATGGCTGCCTATGCTATACATCCTGGTACTACCAAGATGTATAACACGCTGAAGCAGCATTTCTGGTGGCCTGGAATGAAGAAGCAAGTGACGGAGTATGTTTTTAACTGTATAACATGCCGGCAGGTTAAGTTAAGCATTATGCTCCAGTTGGGAAGCTACATTCGTTGCCTATTCCGGAGTGAAAATAGGAACGAATCACTATAGACTTCATTATGGGATTGCCTAGAACTCCGAGGCAGAATGATGCAATATGGGTTGTAGTAGACTGATTGATTAATTCGGCCCATTTCTTACCAGTGAGAGAGAATAACTCACTAGATCAGTTGGCCCGGAGATATGTGAATGAAGTGGTGAGACTGCATGGGGTTCCAGTGTCCACTGTATCGGGCAGGGATCCCAGATTTACTTTGAGATTTTGGAAGAGCTTGCAGTCTGCTATAAGTACTAAGTTGAATTTCAGTACAACATTTCATCCTCAACAAATGGACAGAGTGAGAGGAAAATCAAGATTGTTGAGGATATGCTTAGAGCTTGTGTATTGGAGTTCCAAGGAGCATATGACCAATATATGGCACTTATCGAATTTGCATATAATAATCATTATCACAGTAGTATCAGTATAGCCCCATATGAAGCCTTATATGGTAGGAAATGTCGGTCACCACTGTATTGGGATGAAGAGGGCTTGAGAATGGTTGAAGTCCCAGAATTGATACAAGAATTAGTAGACAAGGTGAAATTGATTCGAAGCCAAATTAAAGCGGATAAAGATAAACAGAAGAGTTATTGTGATCAACATCGAAGGGAAATGGAATATAGTGTAGGAGACAGAGTGTTTTTGAGGGTGTCACCTTGGAGAGGACTATTGACATTCGGTAAGAAGGGCAAGTTGAGCCCTAGGTACATTGGTCCTTATGAGATCATTGAGAGGATAGGACCTTTGGCCTACAAGCTGGCTTTACCGAGTGAAATGTCTAAATTACATAATGTATTTCATGTTAGTATGCTCCGAAGATACCGATCGGACCCGACATATGTGATAGTGGGGTCTCAGATAAAGTAGTTAAGGAATCGAGTCATTCCATTGGTGAAAGTCCTTTGGAGGAATCACTCAACTAAGGAAGCAACGTGGGAAACAGAGGAGCATACGAGGAGATAATACCCCCACCTGTTCGAACAAACAGGTAAAAATTTTGAGGAAGAAATTTCTTTTAAGAGGGGGAGAGTTGTAACATCCCGTTATCCATATTGAGACTAGAATAGTAAATATGAGAGATTAGTAAGAAATTAGAAAATGCATTTCATGCTCATGCATTATATGATATGCTCATATTCATGAATATTGAATTTTTGCACATGAAAATAATTGTACATGCATTCATAGACATTCCGGGTATAATTGATTTATAATTGAATTGTGAATGTGATTTTGTGGAGAATTGTGGTTTTATATGTTGAAAATTGATTTGGAGAGTGTATTAAGTAATTTAGAATTTTTGGAAATTTTTAGAAAATTCATGAATATTTAGGTAAAATTTGGACTACGAAAAATGCCAAGTAGCAAGACAATTGACAAATAGCAGCAGAATTAAGAGTCAAATGGAAGTGAAAATTTTTATTTATGACTTTAGGATTTAATGACATATATCGTTGAAATTTGGAGACAATTGGAGTAGAAATGAGAGTTGAATGAGAAAAACCTAAGTGAACCTATAACGAGATGACATGTGGCAAGTGATTGCCAGGCCATGTCTTAAAATCACTATTCTTTTAATTGTAAAGACCCTCCTTTTCTTGTTTCTCATGATGCTTTCTAATTGAAGGGTATTTGTTCTTGTTTTCTTCTTCTTCTATGTGACCTTTTCTTCTCCTTCTTCATGAATTTTGTTCCCAACCTTCACCAACTTTGAACCTAGCCCTTTTATCTTTCATTTACTACTCTTATCTTGTTCTCTTCTTCATTTCTCACCAAAGACCTAACCTCCCAATCTCCATGATGATGTATGTGGGTTGTATGAGAAGCTAGGGTTAGTGCTCTTTTGAAGGATTTGAAGAGAAATCAAGTAAGTTATATGTTGATTTTCATGGGTTAGTGTAAATAGAACTTGTATGTTGAGTAATTTGAGATTGATGGATTGGTCATGAATTTATATGTATGCGTCTTGGATGAAGAATAAAGATTGATGATGTCTTGTTTTGAGTATTTGACTTGTTGATAATTGATAACTTGTTGAGATGATTTTTGAGATAGAAAGTTCATTATGATAAATGTGTATATTATGTGTTTTGTTTTTGGTGTATATGATCAAGCATGGATTTTGAATTGTGTGTAGATGATCTTGAACTGTAATTGGGGTATTATTGAAGAAGAAATGATGTAGATATAAGTTAGAGGTGATAGATTAAGCAAAAGAGATGAATTAGGAAGAAATTGATGAGGAAGTGTGCTGGAAATGTGTTAGATTTAGTGGTTCAATTGAACATGCGTCGGTTTTTTTGACATATCTTGATCTAAATATATCCAAATAAAATTATTATTGATTTATATTAAACTAGAGATGAATGAATACAATTTTCATGAAGAAATTTTGTTTGAATTCTGTCTCTAAGAGTGTTGAAAATTGTCTTGAAGTTGAGTTTCAGATTTTGTCTCTGTTTCTGAACAGTATAGAGTAACTTGTGTATAACTTTTAGAATACTCAGCCAAATTGTATGAACTTAGTTTCTTTATCATATTAAGACATATATGAAAAGTTTTTAGAAGATGACTTTACCAAAAAACCTCATTTTCTAGGTGTAAAATGGATGTGAAGTTCGAAAAAGGAAAAAAAAAGGAAGGGATTGCGACCTGTCGCGATTGATACGTGGGAGATGCCTTCCAAATATGTGTTGGTTTTTTGATGATATCTTGAGCTGTAGATGTCCAAATGAGGTGATTCTTGATTTAGATTAAACTAGAGACATAATTACAACCTCCTTGAATAATTCTAAACTTGAATCTGTCCCTAAGACTTTCAAAATTTGGTGGAAAATTAAGTCTAGATAGAGGTTGTAGTACTACCCGAGACAGAAATTATGTTTTGATGTTTTCATAAAAACTAAATAGATATAGGCTGAATCAGACAAAGGCGTCTCTACAAAAGTTGTATTTAATTCTCTTATCTTTCAATTGGTATTAATTTTGGAATTTTTAGATATTTGCGTTGAAAGTTATGAGTTGTACAATTTGAGAGTATGATCATGAACTAGCCAAAAGTTCAATTATACACATTCTGTGGTATTGTGAGCATAACTCATAGGATACTAAACGAAATTGAATTATATTGGTGTCATTAGAAACTTAAGAGATAGAAAAACAATTTTATAGAAGAAAGTATCCTCAAATGACTTCATTTTCTTAGTCAAAAATAACTTAGAAAATTGACCCGAAAGTGTGTCTTAAGAAAAATCTGAATTGAAGAAATAAGTTATGAATTTTGATTTTTTTGGTTTTATTGAAGTATAAACCATAAGTATAAATGATAATTATGTGAGTTTGGAAATATGTATGATTATGTGATGAGAATATTGGAAAGATACCTGGGATTGTCATGAACATGCATTGTACATATTTCGTATACATACGTGTGCATAAATGAATACTTATAATTGTGCTAAAGTGTTATGTGTGTATATTGCTTGTTTTAGAGGAGCAATTGGAACGTCAACACCCAAACATTGCTGAAACTTTGAGGCAATAGCTTCGTAAGTAAGGGGTGAGTAACCTAGACGGTCTCACTCAATTACTGTTGTGTTAAATTCTGTTCCTATGAATGTGTAATGTTGTGTACTGAAAGCTGGACAAGAAGGTCTGATGATTGTGATGTATGGATGAGACACTCAAATGCTACTTGTATATGAATGGGAAGAACTACTTCTTTCTTGAATTGAGTGGTTTATTATGATATGCATTCCATACATGAATGCATGATCAGATAATGTGAGTTGTGACTTGAGCAGCCACCGAAAATGAGCTTAAAGCTCCAATGTGGTTAAGAGCCAAAGGCTCACTATGTAAAATGAGCCCTGTATCTCCGACGGATAAGGGACAGTATAAATAAGCCCGATATTCACAACAGATACGGGACGGTTTAGGAACTCGGTCACAACGATGTAATAATTGGAAAAGAGTCACATGTGCATTCCATATAAATTGTATTAAGTATGTTTGATTGGTTGAAATGCAAGTATCTTACTCTTAAATGAAAATGTGATATGTGATATTATATGAAAAATGCAATGATGTGAATTATCTGTTATGTGAAATGATATGTTGCATGAATTGAGTGAACCATCGATGATGGTTACCTCATTTGAGTTTGCAAAACTCACCCAAAATTACACGTTGACATTTTAGGACCGAGAGAGGATTTTAGCTATTGAGAGATCGTACAAGAAGCTTAATTCTTGTACTTTTGTGAAGAAGATATGGCTCAAAGGTTGGTCAGCTGGATTGAAGGATTTAGTTAGATCTTTTGTATTTCCTCTTTCATGTAGTACATTTTGTATTAGGATTTGATGTTGTACACGTATAGATTTTTGAAAGCTACAATGTATGTACATCCAGATTTATGAAATGAAAAGAGGAGCTTTGTTTTTAAAATTTGGTGACTTTCTGGTATGATAGTAGATGTCATGATTAAGTGGGATAAATTGCCATGTTATAAAGTGAAAGTGTGATAGTTAACATGTTGTTGTTATAAGATATGTACTAGAATGTCACAAGGATGTTCTGGTATGTACCTCATAGTAGTGTGGGTGTTACAATATCATCCTTGGAAAGATAATGTAGTAGCGGATGCATTGAGTAGAAAATCAACTATGGCATATGTGGAGACAGTGTATCTTTCGTTGTTAAAGGAATTAGCCAAACTCAGGGTGACATTGAGACAATCTAAATCTGGTTGTGTATTGGCAAATTTTAGAGTAAGGACAGTGTTGAATGAGAAGATTAAGGAACTGCAGAAGCAAGATGAGTATTTGAGCAAGCTTAGAGAAGAGATTAAAAAT
>JAOQMS010088962.1:0-20002 GCA_027563885.1 Erythroxylum longipes | reverse complement strand
TATTAAACTATCCTATGGGTGATCAATTGACTAATCGAGATCTCTCTTCTAACTATTCAATTAACATGATGATTGCTCGTCTATAGTTCACCAACTCTTGTTGTACAATCCTACATGAATTTCATCTAACTCACTCTCTTGATTTGTTACAAGATGACAATTAAGAACAACAATCAACAAAGACAATTGTATTAAATTCAATAAAATTGGAGTTTTGAAAAAATAAATTAAAAAATCCCTAAAATGAATAAGCCTAACATGATCTCCATAACATCATCACAATCAAATAAACCATTTTTACAAAGAATAAAAGAGATTAAATGATAGAATATTCAATAGAAAGACTCCTTCTCTTATTTCCCAAAATCTAGAATTTCGGTATTAATGTGCTATTTTGTCCAATCTTGATGATGATTCTTGTCTTCAATCCTTCCTCAATGCTCCAAACATGTGTTCTTCACTCAAGAATGGTGTTTCTACAGGTGGGTGTCATCTCTTTTGAAGATGAAGGCTTAATGATGTTTTTATAGTCCAAGCCTCATATTACAATTCCTACGTCTATGGGAATTTGCATGATTCCCACGAGCATGGGAATTACACACAGATGCACTCCTCATTTCTTCTACAATTCCCACACTTATGGGAATTTGCATGATTCCCACAAACATGGGAATTTGTCACATATGCACTCTTCTTGTCTTCTCTTCTTTGATCTTTCGCTCAACCTCTAAGTTGCTCCCGCTTCTTTCCTACACAAAAATAGTCAATTCTTACCCTTAATTAGCATCAAACACACAAAAATAACAATGGAAATCAAACTTAATGAAAACATACAAAATGAATCATAAACTAGAACAATAAACAACAATTATGCTAGAAAACACATGTAAATTACCTATAAAAATATATCCTAATGCACACTTATCAATGCTCTTACCTCATAACTAATTATAATATCAGTTTTCATGGTTAAAGTCACTATAATAGATTAGTTAGAGATTTTCTAAGGCTCAAATCATCTAACTAATATTAGTAAAATTACGGTCATGAGAGCTCCACTAAGATTAGCATTGACATATCTAATAATATTTAGAATCATCTACACATCTATAAATCATTAATAATCACTATTTTTTATTATAAATCACAAGACTTTCTTCATTGAAACTCAGTATTCATAACCATAATTTTTCAAATACCTACCAAGAACAATAACTACAAAGGCAGTGCTAAGTTTACAACATACTTATGAATATATGAAATTCTTAATTGCATTATTGAAAGGAATATAATTCTTCTACATTTTTTTTGGTTCATTTTTTGGACGCTGCTCTTTGCTCAAGTTATCACTTTTGACTATAAAAAATATACCAAGCCTGCAATCTTATATGTTAAATATCTTAAAAACTGTATCGATATAAACCGTTTTATGTAGTCTTAAAACTTTCTTAGATTTATCCATAGGGATCTTTACTATGGGAACAAACGATTCCTTCTAAGATCTTTTGCATCAAAGTTCCTTGAAAGCATCTTCTTCATATTCTTCAACACGCTAAAATTAACATTGGCTAGCAGTTTATCATCTACATATAAGAACATAAACACAAACTTCATTCTACTAAATTTGAAATCTGTAAGAGAGTCAAGTGTATGCTCCTTAAAATCTAAAGTTGTGACCACCTTATGGAATTTGAAGTACCACATTCGTAATGCTTACTTTAATTTATAAATTGAATTCCTTAGTTTACAAACTTGGTGCTTATTTCCCTTCATCATAAAATCCTTATGCTTCTTTATATATATAGTCATCCATTAGATCACCATTTTAGATGTCATGCAATTTATATCATAAAGCTTAAAATCAAGATGAATTGTTAAAGTTATAATAATACAAAACGATTCCTTTGTTGAGGCTAGTGAAAAAGTTTCATTGTAGCTAACTATCTTTTTCTAAGTGTACGCTTTAACTATAAACCTTACTTTGAACCTCTCAATTATATCTTTAATATTTATCTTGATCTTAAACATCCACTTACTACTAATGGGTTTACATCTATTCAGATTGTATAATTACTCCAAACATCATTGTTTTTTATAAACTACATGTTTTCCTCTATAGTCACCATCCATTTATCAGAATGATTACTCCTTAATTCTTTAGTAAAGTTAAGGTGATTTGTAATCTCTTTTGAAATATAGTCAAACTCACTCATATAAATAATAAAATTTTCAAAAGGTATAGGCTTCTTATCTCTTTATTAACATCTTAATAGTGTTATATGATCAAGTTTGACATCTACCATAATCTAGTTAATAGCGTTTCTGCCACCTCCAACAGTAAGAACTAAAGTTGAATCTAAGTCATCCTTATTTACCTATGGAAGTACCTCAATAACTCTCTTATGAATTATATATAAATGTATATTTTCATTGGTTAGGCTTAGGCTTCTTAATAATTCATTTTTTACATCATTCTTTAAAAACTTTACAACTAATGATTTTACATCCAATAAACATTCACTAATTACAACCGAATAAATGGACAATAAAACCTTTTTAATTACTAAAAATTAGTGAATATCCATCATCATCAAGTTTGAAGATTAAAATTAAAATATGTGATTATGTTTTGATTTGATCCATTTATGTTCAAAGATTCTGTTTTATTCATTAACTTAGTTAGCTCAGTAGAAAACCTGCAATTACGACCAATTAAAGAAAGATAAAGGAAAAAAATCACATCTGAGAATGGATTTAAGTTTAAGTTCATACCATAATAGGTGTTTGAAGCATATATACATATATTTGGGTTCATAATTTTACTTTCCTATCCTTTCTTTGCAGAATCTCTAATCAATGAATTTTAACCGAAATTCCTGAACTAGTAAACTTTTATGAAACCAGTGTGGAGTTTTATAATCTAAAAATATGGTGCTAGTCTTGTCATACAAATCTGAGACCTATTAGTTGAATAAGCATAAAGAACTTAACTAGCTTTTGGTTCAATTGAGAGCAAGGACCTGAAAGATGTCTTATGTCCTTTTTGAATTCAATTTGTAATATTTATATAAAATTCAGTCAAATATTAATTTCAGGTTGAAATATGCCACTAAAGAGAAGACATGATATGATGCGACCATGATTTAGATCACGATTCGGAGGTACTTACTATATAGATGAAGCATCTCTTAGTGTAGCAACTAGAACTGAATCACCTCCTCCCCCTCTAGCTACTACACTTGCAGATGAGACATCACCTTCTGTAGATGCTACTACCCTTGCAGATGAGACATCACCTTCTGTAGATGCTACTACACTTGCAGATGAGACATCACCTTCTGTAGATGCTACTACACCATCCACCACCCCTACATCATTTACTAACCCTGTACCGACAAAGATATCTGGGGTAAACAATGATAATGAAGGAGGTGGCCACCAGCCTAGAGATGAGGGACTCAATGGAAGAACTTACGTTACAATTGTCAATAATAAGTAAGTGAAAATAAATGAAACACTATATGTTTATAACTAAGTTATAGGTTTCAATTTTCAAAATGCTATAAAATTAATTGCTTTTATATTAGGTTCATTCCAACTGGACTGTGCCTAAGAAACATGACATCAAAATTAAAGGAGAAGATTGATATTGAGGGTTATGTATGGAAGAATATCTCTCTAGCGACAAAGGAATTTTACTATTAAAGTTTGAGTTACAAAAAAAATATTATTTCCTTTTTTAATTAATAGTATTATACATTAATTAGATAAATATTATTACATCATAAGTATTAGACAAATGTTTTTCCTTTTGTTTCAAAAAGATTTTTTTTTGGATTCTCAATTTGATGCGATCATTTATAGAGTATGGGAGAAATGAGTATGTACACGTTATCGTAACTTTGTTGCTATGACACGCAAGGTCAGTGTACGACTGCCTTACATTTCTGAACAAATATGGAGTCGTTGGCAGCAGTATTGGACATCACCTGAGGCAATGTCCATTTCAGAGCGTAATTTGACCAATAAACATAGAGGACCGGGGGGAGAGAGTCTTCCCGTACATACGGGAGGATCTATTATCCACCAAAAGCATGCAAAGAAACTTATAAGTATCTACACTTTACATTTATATTCTCATCTCTTTACTTTGCTATTTTTGAATTGAATTTTGTGTGAATTTTGAAATATCAATATGTGTTTCTTGTTGGTAATGATAATGTTACAAATGTATGGGGGTAGATATCATAAAAATAGAGGAAACCCTGCCAAAATTTTTAAAAATTCTAATTCACTTATAACATTTTATTCTTATGTAGGAAAAGTCATGGGCATGAGGCCTACATCCCGTTAGCTCTTTTTGCACACTTACACTAAGAAACATGACGATGTGACATTTGTCAACAGCCGTTGTAGAGAACTCAATGTATATGAAATTTATGGTTTAATATTAATGCTTAATAATTATCACTTACTAATATAAACATTGCTTTCTGATAGGACCAAATATAAGAAAGCCTGCAACAACAATCTCAGCAGTCTGAAGGTGTTGATGAGACTCAAACCTATCATCATACAGTGGAGGGTAAGGACCATCGAGGAAGGATATTCAGCTTAGGTTCATTCGCGAATACATTTAGGTAGTCCACAACCAATGAAGTCTAAGAACTTCGGAGCACAGTGTAGACATTGGCAACTCAATTGCAACAGTCGATGGATCAGTTGCAACAATCGATGCAACACATAGCTCAGCTCCGTAATGAGGTGGTTGAGTTGAAGGGTAGGGGTAGCACCTCATCACACCAATTAGAGCATCTGTCGTCTCCACATTAATAATGTACTTTTGGTCATTTTATTTTAATTACAAAAACTTATTATGTACAATTTAATGTTTTTATTATCAATTAAGATAATTTCAACTTTATATCATCAATCAAATTTATATTTACGAAATTAAATGTATACTATTACATTAATAGCTGTTTAAATTATTTATAACATCATCAAATAAAATTAATTCATGGTATATTATTAAAAAAATTTATGATTTATTTATCGACAAACATTAGGGGATCCGTCAGTAAAATTATAACTTTTGCTAACGGAGTAAGACTGACCGTCGGTAATCACAGATGAAATAACCACTTTCGTCCGTAAATTCACTGACGAAAGAATCACTGTCAATAATTTTTGAACAATCTTACCAATAGAAGGGAATGATCTGTTGGTAAATATACCGACAGTAAAGTGCCCGTCAGTAAATTTACCAACGGGACAATAATGTCTGTCAGTAAATTTACCAACAATACATTAGTTGTTCGTCGGTACATTTACCAACGGTACATGACCTTCCGTCGGTAATTATTAGCTATAACCATTTCTACAATGCCTTTGTCCGTTTCTAGTATTACTCACCAACAGAATGTTAATGTTTTCCGTCGGTAATGTCCATCGCAAAACGACGTTTTTCTTGTAGTGATGCATGTATGCATGATGATAGATTTAACAAAACTTTAAAAAATAAAACTTTATATGACAGTTTTTTTTCTTATCTATAATGGACTAAGTGACAGTGGGCCATCTTATCCATTAAAAGAAAAACTGGGACCCTCCCACTCAAAAAGCTACCAAGCACCTTCATGCCTAACTCTTTGAGAAGCGCTATAATTTGGTCCATGCATTTATCAACAGAGATATAGTAGGCAGTTTATTGATAAATAATATTGAGTGTGCAACAATTTGATTCATCCACTAAAGGTACTTGCAAACCATACCTCGGTGGGAGGTCACATTTGCTACCAATGAGTAGACTTGTCCTTTAGGAGACCCAAACCATGCAAGATCTATGATTCATGTCCTTTGGAGGGGAGTAACACTTCACCACATGCAAATGGGCCATCACCATGGAGACTGTGGACTCTTATATGAGCATCCTCTCGCACTCAATCTTTTATGGTCTTTAAGTTTTAATTAACCCCATCTTGTCTAGATGCAATTTATTAACCATCCTATATTGTTTCATTATATATTTCATACATAATGAATGCATGGAAAAACTTAGGGTTAGCAATTTTTCTAAATGGCATACAGTCACATAATATCACATATTATCTGCATCTATTCATCCATTCGTCCCATAAATTAAATAGCTATTTTTTGTTGTCCATCCTAGAAAATTAAAAGAAAATTACAAGGCCTTTATGCCCAAAAAATCTTCTGGGACTTGGATCTTCCACTTTGAATTCTTCAATGGTAAGACCAGGCCCATTCGGTAAAAACAAGTTGTGTTGTCTTCAAAATTATAGAATTTTGTACAGCAAAAAAAAGTAAAAAAATAATAAGACAAGGAAGAAACATGGCAATGATAGGCCACCGTCCTTGTTACAAACTAATCGAAGAAAACTTACATGGTAAATCGATTTTCTATGGACAACCAAATGAGCAAACCTAAACATACATAGCATATATTTTTATCACATAAAACAATTGCAGCATACATAATTTAATTTAATTTCCAACGCATGCCACATGTAGGAACTGAATCATGCATAATAAAATAGGCTCTGACACTAATTGTTGGATCGAAAACAATAACATGCTTGGTTTGGCTAAACGGTAGATTTCAAAAACTTTTTCCGAAATTATAACACAGCAGAAGCATAAATACCAAATCAACATACTTTTAATCCATACATGATACGACATAAGGAAAATAAATGTAATAAGAGCAAGATAAGAATTTTTACCGACTCCTTGCTACAACTTGGACTTCTCGCTATTGTACCCTCAACCAATCTGATCTACCACTTGTTCTTTTTGGATAGCTTGGTTATCAAAATCCTTTGGTGGGAAAGGAGAAGAAAAATTAGATAGCAAACTTTTTGCTATATTCGGTTAATTCAAAGAACCAAAACAAATGAGACGTTCTCATTTTCTATATTCAGCTAAAACAGGTCACGTGGAGAGAGCCTCCTTTTTTTATGGCCGAATGGTTTTTGAGAGAAAAATGGAGAGACCAATAGTGAGTTACCAATTTGTCAATAAAGAGCTCCAAAAAACTGCTCCCCCTCATTCACTTTTGAATAAATGAAATTGTTGTTTGTTTATGCTTTTAAAACAAGCATCAATACCATTTAAAAAAGAACAACACCAATTCGTTGGATGAGAGTGGAGAGAGATAGCAAAAATGCACCATCCATTTTTTTAATTAAAAGAATGCAACCTTTCATTCAAAATGAATTCGAAGAGCTATGAGTTTATGCTATATTAAAACAAGCCATCAAAAAACATTGAATGATGAGCATTACCTTAATGCGCACTCCTTTCATGCTTTTATTAATAAAAGATATAATCGAATTCTACATCTTTCTAGAATTTGATTTTTGCCTTCCTTTTTTTTAATTCAATTAATCTAATTAATTAAATCAAATTCCAACCCAATATTAAATGTTCATTTAGGCTTATAATTAACAATTGAATAGCGTAAGCCCAACATTTAATTATAGGCTTAAGACCAAATTAAATTAACTCTTAATTAAATTGTTCCGGTCTTGTTAGCCTGAAACCAATTCGTCCATTTCTCTCCAAACTATCTCATTTTCTTTTCGGTAACCTCAATCTATTTTTCTTACTTTCCTTGATAACCTTCCCAGAAGCCACGCAGGAATCTAATTGGACTTAAATAATTCAAGCTCCAATAAACCCAGAATTAATTTAATCTCATTAAAATTAATTCTGATTTTTTAACCAAATGTCATTCCATTAAAAGCAATTGTTTGAACTATTAAATTACTTAAAATTATGAGAAACCATGTTTCAAAATTATTAATTCGATGTCTAATCGCAAACTCTATTATGAACCATATTATAGCCGTCCACACAATAAAGTGTAAAATTACAGTTTTGCCCTTATGTTGGTTTTTCCTTTTAGATCTCTTGTTTCACTCTACATGGTGATTAACACACAAGATTTAATCTTGGTGTTAGGACTTGATAGGTAGCTAGTCCATCAAACTACTGGCGCCAATTTAATCACCAATCTCTGTAAAACATCTAAAAGTGATGATATCACTATAAACTCTTTATTTGAGTGAATGTTCCCTGATGCATGTTTCAATTAATAATTTCAACATACAGACACTAGATTAATACCATATAAAAATCCATTCTGATCATATCAAGAATTATAACGAAACACACATGAGTTCACCACTCATCAAGACTGTGGTTTGTAATAAACGAATGCTAAGGTGTATGTTTCAAGATTAAACTAACGACCTATTTTATTCTTTAAAAACATAGGCAATTCTAGATTCAATTAATAGTGCCATTACCGATAGTCAACTACTATCATGATTTGAAACTCATCATTTCCTTTAAGTAAACTCCTTTACTTACACAGAGGCAAATCGCAACACTACAGTCTAAACCATAATCAAGCGACAACTTGATTATTCAACTGTGAATTAATTAAATTAGATTATAATAATATACATATTTCCTATAGATCTCCATGTATTAATTTAGTACCTTATGACTAGTTATATTATGCTCAAACAAATAAAACCAAACTCTTTTTTTATTAATAATAAATATTTCATTACAATATTGTAACTGGAAGAAAATTAAGTTATATGTAAATACACTTGCTTTCTAAGGCCTTATATTTACATAACCCTAACAATCTCCCACTTGCCCTAAAGCAAGTTTGGCATGTCCCTCATTCTTATGCCTTCTAGGAGACCCTCGAAGCTCTTCTGTGTCATTGTATTTGTGAATGGATCAGCAAGGTTTTGATCTGTGGTAATCTTCACCAAATCCACCTCACAACGTTGTATTATCTCTCTTATAAGATGATACTTTCTCTCAATGTCTTTAGCAACTCTATAGTTTTGAGGTTCTTTAGAATTAGCCACTGCCCCACTATTCTCATAATAAAGTGTAATGGCCTTTTCCACCTCAGGAACTAGCTCTAAATCCTTTGGGAACTTGCAGAGCCAAACCGCTTCCTTTTCTGCTTCATAAGAAGCAACATATTCAGCCTCCATAGTTGAATCAGCAACACAAGATTGCTTGACACTCCTCCAGACTATGGCTCCACCTCCTAAAGTAAAAATAAAACTAGAAGTTTATTTCCTTAAATTAACATTTGATTGGAAATCAGAATCTGTATATCCTGTCAAAATGAGGTCACTTCTAGAGAAAAAAGCATTAAATTCTTCAACCTACGAAGATACTTCAGTATGCACTTTACTGCAGTCCAATGCTCTATTCCAGTATTAGACTAGAATCTACTTACCAGTCCCGCTACATAATAGATATCCGGTCTAGTGCAAAGCATAGCATATATTAAACTTCCAACTGCTGAAGCATATGGAATGTTGCCTATGCATTTTACATCCTTTTGGGTCTTAGGTGCTTACTCCTTTGAAAGTTTGATTCCATTTCTAGTAGGTGTGAAACCCCTTTCAAAATCCTGTATGGCAAACTTTTTGAGCATGTTCTCAATATAGGTCAGTTGAGAGAAGGCTATCGGCTTTTTCTTACAATCCCTTATAAGCTTGATCCCTACAACATAATTAGCCTCCCTAAATCCTTCATTGGGAACTATTCATTTAGCCATCCTTTGACCATAGATAACATTCCTACATCATTCCCAATGAGCAGAATGTCATCGACATATAGAATTAGGAAAGTATCATTTCCTTCTTATATCCTTTTATAGACACAAGGCTCATCTAGGTTTTGTATGAATCCATAAGTTTTGATAACCTTATCAAACCTAATGTTTCAAGACCTAGATGCCTGCTTAAGTCCATAAATGGACCTTTGCAACTTGCATACCTTATGCTCATTACTTGGCTCAGCGAATCCTTCTGGTTCAGCATTATAAATGGTCTCTTAAAGATCCCCTTTAAGAACGATCTTGATGTCCATTTTCCATATTTCATAATCGAAATACGCTGCTATGGCTAAAAGAATGCTAATGGACTTAACATGGAAATCGGAGAAAAAGTCTCCTCATAGTCTATAGCCTCTTTTTAAGTACAGCCCTTAGCTACCAATCTAGCTTTAAAGGTCTCTATCTTTCCATTAGATCATCTCTTCCTTTTAAAGATCCATTTACACCCTATACCCTTTACACCTGGTGGTAGATCTACAAGGATCCAGACTTCGTTGGCGTACATGGAATCTATTTCCTATTCCATTGCCTTGAGCCACTTTTCTCCATCAACATCATTAATAGCCTGTGTAGAAGTAATGGGATTCATTACTTCTTAGTCTGAGATGGCAATTATGCCTACTCCTAGACCTAGATATCTGTCTAGTTATCTCACAACCCTCCCACTACATATAGGCACTACTTGATGTTCAGTCTGCTCTTCCAATTCAACTCTTGAATCTATTTCGGCATCTTGTTCCGCTCTATCCAAATCAACTCTTGGTTCAGATGAAATAGCTAACTCCTTTAGTACTAATTGAATTCTTCCTTTGTGCTTTCTCACAAATTTTTCCTCTAAAAAGGTCACATTTGTCTACCCAAATACCTTCACGTCCTAAGGACTGTAAAAATAACACCCTCATGTACCTTTAGGATATCCTACAAATAAACATACTTCTGACCTTGGTTCCATCTTTGTGGATTCAGCCCTTAAAACAAAGGCTGGGCAGTCCTATGTCCTCAAGTGTCACAATGAAGGCACTCATCCAGTCTACAACTCCCTAGGTATTTTAGGCAATGATTTGGATAGAACAAAGTTAAGAAGATAAGTTGCCATTTGTATGGCATATCCCCAAAACGATTTTGGAAGCCTAGCATAACACATCATTGATCTTACCATTTCCAATAGATTCCTATTCCTCCTCTCAGCTACACCATTCTGTTAAGGTGTTTTAGGAGTTGACAAGTTGGAAACAATTCCATTGTCAATTAGAAATTGTTGGAACTCTCCAGATAAGTACTTACCACCTCGATCTGATCGAAGTTGTTTTAATGGCTTTTTAAGTTGCTTCTCAGCTTCAGCTTTGAATTCTTTGAACCTTTCAAAGGAATAACTCTTTCTATGCATCAAATACAGATAGCCATGTCTAGAGTAATCATCTATAAAGGTTATGAAGTATTCAAAACCTCCTCTAGCGTGTACGTTCATGGGCCCACACACATCAGTGTGTACCAGGTCTAATGTGGATTCATATTTGTTTCCTTTGGAAGGAAATGAGGCCTTGGTCATATTTCCTTTAACACAAGACTCACAGGTAGGTAATGGACCATTGTCCAAGCCCATAAGCATCCCATCCTTCACTAACCTGTCAAGTCTTTTCTGATTGACATGACTCATCCTTAAATGCCACAGATATTTTGAATTAATGCTAAAGTTATTTGATTTTCTTGGTTTTATTAATTCTGTGGTGTTTAATGAGCCTATCATAGGTTCTATAAAGAACAATCTCTGTTTAATTTCACATTATAAATAAAATCCTTAGTCTCATATATTGAAACAAAATTTTAAAAATTTAAGGAATAACGAGATTTTATAAAAAAAACAGAAATCATGTTCCTCACAACCATTGGGATGTAATATAAATCCTCCAAATATAACCTATAACCACTAGGAATGTCCAAGATAACTACTCCCACTGCTTCTGCTGAAATGTAGGATCCATCTGCTAACTTGACTTGAAACTGGCCTTTAGGCAGTCTTTTTCTTTATTGGAACCCCAGTATAGAATTGCAAACATGCTCAGTGGCTCCTGAATCTAATATCAAAGAATCAGATGAATCTGTCACATTTCTAGGCCCTAATAAACTTAGGAAACCCATACCTTGTTTGCTTTTTAGGGTCTCAAGGTAGAGCACACAATTCCTCTTCCAGTGGCCCTTCTCACCATAATGGAAACACTTTCCCTTGGTGTCGTCTTTGGCCTTCTTTTTCATAGGTTGGGCCTTTCCTTTCTTTACACCCTTCTTCTTTTGCTTGCCCTTACCCTTAGGCTTAGAAGAAGATGCCACATGAGCCTTTGGCACATTTTCCCTGATATTTAATATCTCCTCCGTATTCTAGAGAGTATTCATCAACTCACTCAATGTAACATCCCATTATCCCATGATTAAGGTTAGAACTCTAGGATAATATATATGAGAGTTTATTGAGAATTTAGAAGTGCATTTCAAGCATTATATGGCATACACATGCACATGAATAATTTTGTCACTCATGAAAATAATTATACATGCATTCATCGACATTTTTCAGGTATAAGTGATTTTAATGTGATTAAAGTGTGAATTATGGATTAATTGTATTGAAAATTGAATTGGTGTGTATTGGAATTTAATTTCGTATTTTTGGAGACATTTTGGACATTTTGAAATTTTTGAATATTTGGAGTACTTTTTTAGACTAGGAAAAATATAGAAATAAAAGAAAAATAGAAGTGTGACAATTGGACTAGTGAATGTGTGACATGTGGACCAATAGCTAAGTGACATTTCATAGCCTCACAAGATGACAAATGTAAGACATGCATGAGAGACATGTGGCATTGCATAATAGAGACACCTAGTCATTTAGGAAACATGTTTCTGTAGCTCCTTTCTTTGTTTTCACCAAAATCATCTAAACCTTCCTTCTTGCGTTTCAATCACTGAAACACTATCTTTGCTTATTTTTGTGTTATTGGCTTATCCACGTTACATCTTGTAAAGACTTCGGCCCACATTTTGATCTGTTTTTTCTACTCTTATCTTTGTTTCATCCACTGAAGCCTCTCATTTGCTCTCCCCCTTTCTGGAATTTTACTGAAGAGAGTGAAGCTTAAGACAAGTAAGTTATGCTTTCAGTTTTATTTATTGTAAATGACTTTTGATGATGTTTTCGTGTTTGAAAATGGATGCATGCGTGAATGATGTAGCAAGATGATTGGATGCATGCGTGATCGGTGTAGGAAGAAGTAATTTCTGACATATAAGTAAAGTGATGAAGGAGTTAAATCAGTAGAAAATCTGCAGAAATTGTATAAAGGATTTTGATAATTGAAGTTAAATGAAGATTACTGAAGTGCAGAAAATATGATATATAAAAGTATGAATTAGGTTCTGTTTTTGTGTTGTGCTTATTCATGAACTTTTGAATTGTGTATAGACATTACTTAATTGATAATTGAGGTATAACTGAATCTTCAACGTGAATGGATAGAGAAATGATAGAGAAGTAATACAATATTGACAATGAATTGCACTGGAGTATGTTATATGCAGTGTTTTACTAAACATATGTCTATATTTTGGACATAACTTGATCTGTGAATATCAAACTTTGATGTATTTTGATTTGGAGTAAACTAGATACATATGAATACATTTTTCTTGATGTAATGGAATTTGAAATCTATCTTTAAGAGACTTGAAATTTGTCTTGAAGTTGACAATTTTGTTCTATTAAGGTATGAGAACAGTATAGAGTATTTTGATTATAACTTGCAAGATGCTAAACCGAAATGTATGAATTTGATGTCATTAGAAACTTAAGACATAGAGGAACATTTTATTAGAAGAAAGTGTTTCCTACAAACTTCTTTTTCTAGGTAAAAAATGGCACGAAATAAGGAAGAAAACAAAGTAGGTTGCGATCGTGCATCTGTACGATCATGACTCTACTAAAGAATGATGGAAGTCACAATCGTGCATCTTCATGATCGTGACTTTACAGAGAAGAAGAAAATTCGAGATCATGTACAGGCATGATCGCGACTCGAGAGGCTTTAACAAAGGGTGATATTTTGGATGTTTTTTCAACCTAATTCAAGTAAGGATGTTACCATACGAGGCATGTTTGTTTAAATGAGCTCTTAAATGAATTTAATTGATGCTGAATGAAGGGATTAAAGTGAATAAAAGGGGTATTAAGGATTAAAACAATGTTTTGAAGGTTTCGTAAATTGTTTATGAAGAGTATTAAAGAAACATAATTGAGAAATTGTCATTGAACATGCATGATACATCATACATTCATAAATGTATTTATAACTGATTGTTCTTATGAAAATGCACATGAGTGACATATAAATGTATTTGATTGCATATAGAGGAGCACGTTGAGTGACCACTTCCAGAAATTACTGGGACTTCAAGGTAATAAGCTTAGGGGAGTGTTTATGAGTCAACCTAGATGATCTTCCTAGGATTGATTGATTATTTCTATTTAACTTCCAATTATTGAACTGTTTGTGATCTGTATATGAATTCTGGACTTTAAAGGCCTGAGGAGTATGATATTCAGGAATGTATTGGAAGTGCTATAATTGCATTTGAAATTTGAATGATATATGCTTGCTACTGAACTCTGATTGATTTCTGAATACTCAACAAAATTTAATGCCAGTCTGAGGTCCGATGAATATAAGATTCTATCTATACATCATATATGAATGCTTTTCATGGCAGATTCTGTTATCTGGTGCATTTCATTAAATGCATGATAAGTTAAAGGCGTTGTGATCAGAGTAGCTAATCTGAAAGAGCTTTAAGCTCAGAATTTTGCACGTAGAGTTTTGCTCTGTGATTTCTGTATTTGACTGAGCCCAATGTGCCAATATCTGTATCTGTATCTAAAAAGAACTCGGTCACAACAAATAATAACACATCTGGAGTTGTGATTATGAAATATATGCTTGTGAAATCTTTTCTGAAGTTGTGATTTTAAAATGATATGCCACAATAATGTGATTGATTTGGTTGTTTAAGTTCTGAAAGAATGTATGTGATGTGTATAACATTCATTACATCTTATTGTGTTGGAAAATGTTGTGAGATTTGTTAGTTTTATGATATTTTTGTGTTTTCCTGGAGTGAGATCATTAATGATGGTTCGATTATTGAGTTCGCAAAAACTCATCCAAAGTTGCAAAGTTGATATTTTCACATACGAGATAGGAGACCTAGATTTCTAAGATCTTCTAGAAGAACATTTTAGATAAAGTTATGGATCAAAGGTCTGTCAACTGACATTTGAGAAGTTGTAGTTGTTTTTAAGTTGTTTACATATGACATGTAGAACTTGTGTATAAAGGTTGTAAATATTAGTTTTTAATGCCTTCTATGTAAACCTTTATGAATGAAATGAAGAGATGAGGTTTTTAAGTACTGTATTTTCTTTGTGATGCCATTTAAGAGATTAGGTTTGATCTAGCATACCATTGTCATAGGATATATACTTGTCTATCCTTTGGATGTTCGGGTATGCACTCTATGGTAGTGGGGTGCTACAAAATTTTTGGTATTAGAGCATAGTTTGGCATCTATAGGGACATATAAGGACATTTATACATGATATTGAGTGAGAGATTCAGATAGTAATCACTACTATTTTTTTATTATAGGTCATCTATTATAGGAGATCAAATTGAAGAGTTAACGGACATAGAGTCTATAGGAGCCAATAGGGAGTCTCCTATACCTGAGTTTGCACAAATGCCTTTGAGAATTCCAGAGTGGCAAGAAAGAAGATACGATAAGCTGAGAAAGAAGGGGGCTTTGGACTTCTACGAAAGTACAGACCCTATTGAGGCAGAAGGATATCAGATGGATTGTAAGGCTAATGAGAGATTTGATTATGCAGTCTCACTAGTACAAGGTCCAGCATACCAGTAGTAGAAGACTGTTCCAGGCAATAACACCAGACCCTATAGTTTGACATGGGAAGATTTTCTGAGGGTGTTTGGAGAGAATTATATGCCTAAGATTTATCGGGATAGAAAGATGAAAGAATTTATAGGTCTGAAGTAAGGCAGACTCACAGTGGTTGAGTATGAGATAAGATTCAATGAGTTAATAAGGTATGCTACTGTATTAACCCCAAATGAGGAAGACAAATGTAGACTATTTGAGGACATGTTGAACATGGAGATCAGAACAAGGCTAGCTCTTTTTAATTTGGGTAGTTTTACGAAACTACGAGTAGCCTCAATCAAAATTGAGCAGTTGTTAAAAACTGGTCAGGGAGACTACAGATAGGAGTTTAGAGGGAAAAGGCAAGTTGAATCTCAAGATGATTCTGGCCGAAGCTTCAGTAAACGCCAGAATAGATCATCTCGATTCTAGACTAGATTGAGACAATCAGGTTTTATACCAACAGGTGGATTTGTTCAGACCAATATAGGTAAAGGATCAGTGTTAAGAGGGCAGTCACAACAGATGCCGGATTGTGAATATTGTGGTAAGAAGCATGGTGGTTAGTGTTGGAGGTTATCGGGAGCTTGTTTTCGTTCTGGCTCTGTAAAGCATCAAATTAGAGATTGTCCCGAGACTTTGGGACCACAGTCTGTAATGAGAGGAGGAACAGTGACAAAGACAACTGTATAGTAGAGTAGAGTTATCGGATCTATACATAGAGGCAGAGGTAAAAGCAGAACTCAGTCAACAAGGCCCAGTGTCAGGACAGAGGTGTGGAGTAATCAGCTACAATCTTAGGTCAGGGTCTATGTCATTACCATATAGGAGGCGTAGAACTCCCCAGATGTCGTAACAGGTGTGTTGAATGTTTTTAATTTTGAAGCATTTGCATTGGTAGATCCATGGTATACACATTCATAAATCGCACCATATCTGGCATCTAGACTGCATTATATGAGAGAAATATTGAATCGTGGTTTAGTGGTGAGTACTCCAGTAGGAAGTACTACAGTAATTAGTGAGGTATGTGCATAGTTCAGATTGATCAAGCAGAGTTAGAAGTTGATTTAATTTTATTGCAATTAAAGGAAATAGATATTATTCTTGGCATGGATTGGCTTACTATTCATAGGGCAATAATGAACTGTTATACTAAGGAAGTAGTTCTTGAATCCCCCAATCAGCCGAGAGTGGTGTTTCGAGGAGTTAGTCAGGCAGTGCCAGCCTGACTAATTTCATTCATGAGTGCTTTGAGATTAATCAAAGGTGGATGTGAGGCGTATTTGGCCTATATAGTTAATACCCGAAATGAACTAACCATTCAGGATATTCCTATTGTTAAGGATTTCCTGAATGTGTTTCTTACTGAACTACCAGGTTTACTCCAAAAAAGGGAGATGGAGTTTACCATTAATCTTATTCCAAGTACCGCTCCTATATCAATTCCTCCATATAGGATGGCACCTAGAGAACTGAAGGAAGTGAAGATCTATTTACAAGAGTTGTTGGAAAAGGGTTTTATTAGACCCAGTGTGTCACCTTGGGAGGCTCCGGTATTGTTTGTAAAAAAAAGGATGGGACTCTGAGGTTGTGTATTGATTATCGACAGTTAAATGGGGTAACAGTTAAGAATAAGTACCCATTATCGAGGATTGATGATTTGCTTGATCAGTTACAGGGTCCTAAGGTAGTCACAAAGTTAGATTTGAGATCGAGATATTATTAGTTGAAAATAATTGAGGTTGATGTACCAAAGAGTGCATTTAGAACAAGATCTGGGCACTTTGAGTTTTTAGTGATGCCGTTTGGATTGACTAATGCCCCGACAGCTTTTATGTCCTTGATAAATAAGGTATTTCAACTTTATTTAGATCGCTTTGCGATTTTGTTTATTGATGATATTTTGGTGTATTCCAAGGATAGAGAGGAACATGCAAAACATCTAAGGTTGGTTCTACAAATAATGAGGGAGAAACAATTGTATGCCAAGTTCGGTAAATGTGAATTTTGGCTTGATCAAGTAGTATTCTTGGGTCATATTGTATCTGGGCACAGCATACAAGTAGACCTGAAGAAAATAGAAGCAGTGATGAAGTGGAAAGCTCCAATAAGTGTAACTAAGATCTAGAGTTTCTTAGGATTAGTTGGTTACTACAGAAGGTTTGTCAAAGGTTTTTCACTAATCTCAATCCCTTTGACAAAACTTCTAAGAAAGAATGTGCCTTTTAGATGGAATGATGATTGTCAAAGAAGTTTTGAGGAACTGAAACATTGGTTGACTACAGCACCGATGTTGACTATTCCTTCGGGAACTGGTGGTTATGTAGTATACAGTGATGCTTCGTATTAAGGATTAGGATGTGTGTTGATGCAATATGGCAAGGTGATAGCCTATACATCGAGGCAATTAAAGTCTCACGAGATGAACTATCTGGTATATAATTTAGAACTTATCGCTGTAGTATTTGCTTTGAAGATTTAGAGACACTACTTGTATGGTGAAACTTTTCAGGTATTTAATGATCATAAAAGTTTAAAATATCTGTTGAGTCAAAAAGAGTTAAATATGAGATAGAGGTGATGGATAAAGTTGTTGAAAGATTATAATTGTATGAGTGAGTATCATCCTTAAAAAGCTAATGTGGTAGCTAATGCATTAAGTAGGAAATCCAATAGCAATATGGCTCAAATACAATTATCGAGGTTGCCTAACCTAGTTCAATTAAGATCATTGAATGCTGAATTGAAATTAGGGCAAGATGAAGCATTGATAGCCACACTAAAGTTGAGACCGATGTTATATGATAGAATTAGAAGAGCTCAAAGAGAAGATCCTAAAATGGTGAAACTAATTGAGAAGATTAAGATGAATACAGATTCTGAATTTAAATTGAGAGATGAAACATTGCAGTTAAAGCAGAGGTTATGTGTGGTGAATTGAGAAAGGAAATTCTAGAGGAAATGCATATAACAGCTTATGCTATACATCCCGGTACTACCAAGATGTATAACACATTGAAGTAACATTTTTAGTAGCTAGGGATGAAAAAGAAAGTGGCTGAATATGTGGTTAAGTGTTTAACTTGCCAACAGATCAAAGCAAAGCATTAAGATCCAATTAATAAGATACAATCATTGCCTATTCCAGAGGGGAAATAGGAGAGAATCACTATGGATTTTATCATGGGCTTACAGAGGACTCCGAGACAACATGATGCCATTTGGGTCTTTGTTGATAGATTAACCAAGTCAGCTCATTTCTTTCCAGTGAGACAGAATAACTCACTAGATCAGTTAGCTCGAAGATATATGAATGCAGTAGTGAGATTATACGGGGTTCCAGTGTCCATTGTGTCAGACAGAGATCCCAGATTTACCTTGAGATTTTGGGCTAGCTTATAAACAGCTTTGGGCACAAAGTTGAACTTTAGTATTGCATTTCATCCTTAAACAGATGGGTAGAGTGAGAGGAAAATCAAGACTATTGAGGATATGCTTAGAGCATATGTATTGGAGTTTCAAAGAGCTTGAGATTAGTACATAGCTTTGATTGAATTTGCTTATAACAGCCACTATCACAACACTATTAGAATGGCATCTTATGATTCATTGTATGGCAGAAAATTTCAATCGCCTCTATATTAGGATGAGGAAGGTTTGAGAATGATAAAAGGCCCAGAATTGATACAAGTTATTCTGGATAAGGTGAAAGTGATCCGAAGCTGAATAAAAGCAACACAAGATAAACAGAAGAGTTATGTGATCAGCACAGAAAGGATATGAATTATAGTGTGGGAAGCAAAGTATTTCTGAGAGTCTCGCCTTGGTAAGGAGTATTGAGATTTGGCAAAAAGGGCAAGTTGAGCCCTAGGTACATTGGTCTTTATGAGATTATAAAGAGGGTAGGACTATTGGCGTATAGATTAGCCTTACCTAGTGAAATGTCTCAGATACACAATGTATTTCATGTGACCATGCTTAAGAGATATAGATCTGATCTGATGCATGTACTACCAGCTTAAGAGATTGAAATTGCTAGTAATATAAGTTATGTTGAAGAGCTAATCAAGATAGTGAGATATCAGACAAACAGTTGAGGAATCGAGAAATTTCATTAGTGAAAATCCTATGGAAAAATCACTTGAGTGAGGAAGCAACTTGGGAAATAGAGGAGCATATAAGAAAGCAATATCCCTACCTGTTTCATCAATCAAGTAAGAATTTCGAGGACGAAATTTCTTAAGGAGGGCAGAATTGTAACATCCCATTATCCCATGATTAGGGTTAGAACCTTAGGATACTATATATGAGAGTTTATTGAGAATTTAGAAG
>JAOQMS010088952.1:0-46252 GCA_027563885.1 Erythroxylum longipes | reverse complement strand
TAACTTACGTATTAAGATAGTCTGCATGCATGAAAGTAACAGAGCAAGTATGCATGAAAGCGTTAGACTCCGGAAGCAGGGTCTGACAGTTATGGTATCAGAGCAAGTAAGAGTTAGACTCTAGGAATGGGGCCTAACAATTATGAACTAGATTTTTACAGAATAGAACCAAATCCAGTTCGGAGAACTTCACAATCAGCAACTAAAATGAAACCAGGGGAAAAAGGACTGAAATAAGATTAAAAAAAGATATAGAAAGGACTATTTAACTTATCGGGAACAGTTGATGAAAGAAACAAACAAGAAAGGTGAGGTTGAAGAAATGTAACCGAAAGTGCGTAAGATCCTTAATTCTAATCTAGAAATGAATAAAAAATAAGGAACGTATCCTCACATCAAACTCCAAACATAATGTATCACATACAAACTTTGACCTAAGAATTAATACAGAACTGATTCTGAATCTATCATTATAGCAAACCCAAATCATAGAAAGCACATAAGATCGAAAACAAAGAATCAGTACCTTTTGCGAAGTGAGGATGGAAGTTGTTTACTCTCCCAATCTGATAAGACCCAACAAAATTTTCTTCTGTGATTCTTCTGCGATTCTTTTTCTGCGAGCTGTTGACATGGAGTTCTTAGGAGTAGCACTTAACGGGCGTTAATGGGCCTTACAATAACTAAATAATTGGGTTTCCCCGTGCAAAACGAAACTTCACTTTCTTTTCTCGCTTCAACAAAATGGACATTGCTTTGCACCTGAAATTACTTAGCCTCATAAATTCTAATATTTTTAGAATTTTTAATAAATTTAATTTATTAAATAATATAATTCATATGCATCACAAATATAATATCTAACAATCACTTGATAAAAAATGTTAATATGATGTGACGCTTGGCATCAAATTAATTTTATTAAAAATTTAAATATTTATTATCACTTTTTAAATTTTGACTATTATTATATAATTAAGTAAAATTTCATTTTTTCACTATTTAAAAGATAAAACTTTTAAATAGTTGATCCTATTTCAAATCCCATTAGAAATTTTAAACACTTTTTAAGTATATTTTTTAGTCAAATTTTGTCGTCTTAAATAAATGTCTAAAAACTCCACCAATTATTAGATTATTTAAGACAATTATTATATGCGTCTAGATATAAGCATCTAAAATCTCCTTATTTTGGTGTAGTGTCCTTAAGTTGATTGATTGAAATCTCTTTCTAATAAAAGCCTATAAGAATGCATTAACTCGTTCTTTGAATTTTCACGATAGATTTGACTCTAACCTAGAAGATTTATATATATTGTCATATCTTTATAAGTCTATGAAACACTTATTATTCATGTTATAAATTATTCATACATATGATTTTTTTAATCTCTATATATGAAATATGAAATTAAATTAAATGCTAACATATATTAATTCAAATATAAGAAATAAGCATGAAGGATTCATTAAATAATTCTTTCATTTCATAAAAAATCAATCTAAATATACAGTTCTAAGATTCATCCCATCTAAATTTATTCTAATTTAGTTCGTACTAAGAATAAGAAAAACAACAACGATCAAGAAAGAAAACAAGATCAAAGAAATCATTCTCTTAGATCTTAAAGTCTTGATATTCTTTATTTGAATCTTGATAGAATCCCCTTTTTTTCTTCCAAAGTTGCTCCGTTCTTGTCTCAAAATGCTTTAATTTGGCTCTCTCATGAAGTGTTGCCATCTAATGCCAAAAGTTACCTTTTGTTCTCACGAAATCCTAAAAAATTGATATATTGACTCTAGGAAAATGGGTTGAACATGAACTCGTGTAGGTGTTATATGCTTAATAGCTCTAAAAAAATCCTATCTTATGTGAAAAGCACCACCAATATGAGTTTCTAATACAAACCCATATTTGTCTCGTGGTTTGAAAACTCGTTAGCTCTCACGATGAAGAAAGGTCTAACACAACATCATATTTGGCTCTTGCTGCTTTTCACCTTTTTATGTAAAAATTATTGCCAATATAGGTCCTAAACATGGTTCCATGTGAGAGAACATGGATCTATGTTGTGGAGCATGGAACTATGTTATACATCTATCCAATCCTCCCTAGCTTGACTCTAAATTATCCAAAAAAATTTGTTCATCATTAGAGCGTTAGAAAAAGGCCTAAAATATAATATAAACTAAATTAAGTAAAAACACTATATCCAAAAATAAGTATGACGCTATCCAAATCATGCTAAGAACACATTCTATTTAGCATTTATCACGTACATTATTCATAATTACTGTAATTATATACAAATGCAACATAATTGGTAATTTACGATTTAAAATCTTGAATTAATATCTTACTTTGTTGCAACTTTTTTTTAATGATCACATGTTTTCATGAAATAATTTAATAAGATCATTTATTTGATAGTTCAATTTAGTAAGTATACAACATTCTAGAATTCAAGAATATATATTAAATGAGAAATGATTTTGGATGCAATTAATATCCAATTCCACACACCAATCTCTTAATTCCTTAATTTGTCTTCTTATTTTAATTTCTTTTCTATCACCATTTGCTCTCTTTTCCTTCAATCACTTAAAAAATTCACCATAACTATCTAATTGTTTTAAAGGTTTCTTGGGACCGAAAGAAGGTAAACATAATTTATAGCAAAATGTTAAATTAAATTTTGATTGGTTACTTTCTAAAATGAAAGCAATGAGTAACATTTTTTGAAATTAAAACGAATTAACAAAAAGACATGAAGATGTAAGCACAAAGTCAAAAGGGAAAGTTGAGTTGTAGTATAGAGTAAGATCCTAATCTTGTTTGTTAAATACAAGATAACATCTCTAAAGAAAAAATTGAAAAAAATTCAAAATGAGAGAGGCATGAGCGTGTCTCTATATGATAAAGGTTATTTCATCAGGGAAAACCAAGTATGGCAAAGATGAAGCACATACTTGTTAAGAAGTAAATATGTGCATATCAAGGAACATGATAAAAAAGAAAGTTAACATAGAATTTTTCTAATGTTATAAAATAAGGAATTTATTGGAAGCCATTTGTTTGCTTACTTTTCCAATTAATGACACAGCTATTAGAATATCTCTAATCCAGCTGATCATCTCCTAATAGAAAATCTAGTTACTTAGTTGAGAATATCCAAAAATGCTCTTAGCTCTGGATAATATACACAGAGCAGTTGAGAGAAAATTTGAAAACTATAATCTTTCTTGAGCCCTTTTATGTATAAGCCCATTCCACAGTACCATTATAGGTATTTTTGTCACAAGATAACTTGCATAAGCCTTAAAAATTTTCCCACAAATGTTAAGTTTATTGATAGTTGAAATTAAGTGATTCATGGTTTCCTATTCGTAATGACAAAGAGAGTAGTGATTATTATTAGACAAAATGTATTTAAGTTTGTCTTTAGTTATAATAAACAAATAGTTAAAGGATAAACATAACTTTTGATATTCTCTTTTATAAACATAATAGCTTAAACTATAAAACCTTTTGATGGGGATCTTGAGAGAGCTTCTATGTATAATTATTTTTTAATTGGGATGAGTGATGTTTTAACGATTTTAAAGAGTATTCTTTCCTTAAGATAGGAGTTTACCCAAGTAAATTCTTTATTATAAATAAGAATCCCCTCAAGAGGTAAGTTGGCAAATTCCAAGAGTTACCTTCAATAACTTCTATAAATTTAGATTTATCAAGAAAAATGTGAATTCATAAAAGGTCTATAGAGCTTTATCCAAAAATTCAATGCTCATGTATGTATTATGAGGCTTGGAATTTTTCATCTACTGGTCATCTTAGAAATAACACTTGACTGATGAAGATTTCCTTATCACTAAGATATCTTACATTTTATTATTTATTCTTTATCAAAGAAAAGAAATGTGACATTTTTAATGAAAAAGTATTATGTAGGAGTGCCTTCTACCTTAAAACACTACAATCAATTAGAGGTATCATATTATTTAATGTTAATATCAACTTAATTTCACTTGCAATGGCTACTAGATGGTAATTTAGTTGAATTAAGGATCATTGAATGGGGGACTCTTCTATCTTATATCCCTTAGACACAAATCATGAAGGGCATGTGAGGATTTACATTGGAGACCATTAATGCTAGAGTGGTGAACTATTGTTTTAGTTTCTCTAGTAAGATGCTATGCATTACCAACTTGTATTTAGCATATATTTTTCACTCTTTTGGCTAGCATTATTAAATTCATACTGCAGGATTCAAGTTCCTGAAGTCTTATAAATTGTAACTCATATAGAGACATTTATTGATTTAATTTCTTTGATTTTAAAAAATAAAAGTTTTCTTCAGAGAAATTCTATTTTGTTAGCTTATAATAATGACCAGATTGATGTCAATTATTAAATCAAAACTTAATATTTTCCCATTATCTATAGTACATTTCAAGAACATGTTGAATTTTCCTTTATCTTTAACATCTTCTTAAAAGTCTTAGATGTGTTAGCTTTAGGTTAATTCACTAGAAGTTCCTCCCTTTGAGAGAGTATGTATGTATCCACTTTACTTACAAGGATTCCATCTTAATATGGAACTTTTAAGTCCTCTTTACCACTAGCATCTCATTTATATATCTTAAAGAATTGATTTTCAAGTCACCTAGGTCCTAAGGTACACAAACTTCTACTTGTTTGACTTTAACCTTGTTATTCTGCTTCCTTCTCTAGTCCCAAGAAAGTTTTCAATAACTTTCTGTTGTGACTTGATTATGTTCATAAATAGAGAAATAGTTGAGCTCCAATAAGTATGTGAATTATTAAGAATTGAAATTACCAGTTGAAATCTACCCCAATAGAAAAGGAATTGGTTGTTCTAATGCCCAAATCTTTTATGAATGGAATCACATAGGAGTTGACAATCCTTGAAGGAGAGTCTTTTGGTTGGGATATGGATAGCTAGAATTTAAAGGGGAATTGCTCATTATTGAATCATGTTTCTTAGGCCAGAAATGCATTAAAATTTGAGGCTCCAATAGTGAAATAATAGCAACTCTTATGGGAATTGATTGTGAGCTCGAACATTTTCCTAAATTCTTTTAAGATTTTTATAAATAATTTGATTAATTCTTTATTAGCACCATATACCAATAATAGATCTTTTGAAAGAAAGATTAAAGATTCTAAGCTTGTCATATTTATAATGGTATTTGAATCCTCTTTCTCTCCCCATATTCCAAAACTATCATTCAAGTTAGTGCCTCAATACAAAGTGTGAATAGGTATGGTGACAAAGTGTCTCCTTATCTCAATCTTTTAGCTCATTTAGATATATTAGAAACATCCCATTTATGAGAATACAATAGGATGATGTCATACCTACTTGATGTATTAAGTTAGAAGTCCAAAAGTAGTCATTATTAAGAAGAGAAATCCTAACTTATGGAGTTAAGCTTTATGGAAATCCACTTTCGTGGCACAACTCTTGATTTGCTTACTCTCATGATAGTTTTTGGATATTTCATAGGCAATTAAGATGTTTTCTCATATATTTCTTTTATAGATGAAGGCCTTTTGACATGGATTGAAAATTTTTTCACTATCACTTCAAGCCTTGAGGCAAGAAATTTTTAGATAACTTTGAAAATGTTATTACAATACTATGTGGGCTTCTATTTAACGATATTTGATGTATTTAAAACCTTGAGGATAAGGAAAATGTGAATTTTATTGACCTCATTAAGTATTTTTCATTTTGAGAAAATCCTAGATTGCTTTTGTGAAAGTTGGACCTATTAAACTTTAAGTTTTCTATTAGAACTGAGCACCTAAACTATGTAGATTAATGTTTTATTAGGTTTTAGGCTAAACTATGGTTTTTTTTAGTTCTTGACTTAAGAAAGGATTATTGACAAAATCGACTTGCTCTTGAGTACTAGCCTGTGGAAATAGTATTTTAATTTATATATAGTACAATTAAGAATATTAATAGATCCTAAAAGACTTGTTGAAGAATATAAGGGCTATAATTTTCAATTTAACTTGGTGAGAGTGAATGATTCCTTTGGCATCCCTTAAAGAGGTGATTTTGTTGGAGTTTCTCTTAAATAAGATAGCATTATAAACAATAATAGCAATCGTGTCCCATTTTTCATCTAAATAATTCTTGAGTTTTTCCTAATCAAAGAGTTATATATAACCAAAGCTTCAATATATTCATACATCTCATTCTTCTCTAACATTTTTTAGGTTTCATCGTTTATGTTTAGAGAGAGCTTCTATAGTATTTTATTTAAGCTTGGATGAGTCTTCTTCTTTGAAATGATTGGTGATGTAAACTTTCTTTCTATTGAGGGATTTAAGTTGGTCCTTGATGGCCTTCAGTTTTTTAGTGAATTTAAAAGCTTCATAACTTTGTATTACGATCCTTACCACTCTCTAAATTACCTATTCAAAAAATTCATGAACTTTTGCTACATAGTTATTGAACTTGAATGAGGATTTATATTGGTCCTTAAATTTAGGAGATTCACTTCAATGGGAGTATGGTCAAAATAAATAGGATTGTTAAAGAGAGCAATTTTGTTTTCAAAGGTAGACATCCAACATAAGTTGATAAAGGTCTATTGAGCTTTTTTTTATAAGAAAGCTTATTTCAATTTGTTTGTTGCTCTAAGTGAATAAATGGCCCTCTGATTTAAGATTTTAAAAATTAGCTAATTCAAACTTCTTTTAAAATCCTTGATGCCTTAATTTGTCTATGTTTTCTAACCTTATATTTTACATGCATATAGAGGGCAGTTACATTCCAAGAAGAATCCAAGGATTTGAACAATTAATTTGCAAATTCTCCAAATCCTCCCAAGTATTTTCCCTTAAATTGCCCAATTATTTTCATAAATAAAGTTATATTCACTTATGATATTATAATTGATCATAGTCACTCTATAACAAAAAAAGTGACTTATGAAATGGTTATTATGTGGCTAGATGTGAAACAAGTGAAAAGTGACTATAATTCTTTCATCGTAATGACTTGGTGATTGTTGATTACTATCAACTTTTTTCCAAAAATCAAGGCATTTTTTAGCATGTTTACTTTTATTTTAGTCTCTAAAAGACCAATTAAAGTAGGCGTCTTTGAATGAAAGTGATATTTAAGTAGCTATTTTTATTGGGGAAATTTAATCCCCTTATATTCTAGGTTATTATTGAATATCTTAGAAGATGAAAGGTTGTTCACCCTCTATTTCTTAGGCTTCCTACTTAGTTTCTTCTTATTGGAAATCATAAATAATATAAGAGAACGAGCTTTGCCCTTCTAAGTTTGATCACCTTTGTAATTCTCCACTAGTTGTCTTGTGATATCAGTCTTTTATGGGACTTGGGTTGAAATTAGATTAGCCAATACATTGGTATCTTCCTTTATGTTATTCTTCTTCTTATGCAGATTACTCCCTTCTTGATTTATATCTTCAACCAAATTTCCTTGTCCTCTTCATCTAAACCTTTAGGTAATTCCTCTTACTCTTTTTTATCATTAGGTGTTTCATTGTTAGTATTAAGGCTAAACTAATTATGATCTATATTCATTAACTCACCATATTTACTTGTATTAAACATCTTACCTATAGGCCTTCATATTTTAGGTTCTTAGGGATTAGATGGTTTCCATTAATGAGAAATAGCTATTTCTTTCTTTCAATTTTCTAGTATCATTTAATTTCATCAATCTTATTGAGTTGGGCAGTTTCTTTTTTATATTAGCTTTTATACATATTCTTACATAACTTAATCTTTTTAGTGTTACAATAAACTCATCCAAGTAGATAAGAGTAAGATCACTACATAACTCAAGTGATGATCAATATTCCAGTAGTAAATTATGGAAATTAGCCTATATAAAAAAAATTCATCACCTATTTTGCTAGTAACATACCTAGTTTCCATTTTTAAAAAACGATTAGTTTTTTAATTATAAGCCAAGTGCCAACCTTTATAACTTGTACTATGATTTTTTGGTATTGAACTTAATGATGAACATATCTTCTTCATTCATATGGGTTTTCTGTAATCCCATTTTGCTTCAATTTGTAAGAGCTTATATTTTTGGTAGTGGGAAAATCATACTCTTATCTATAAAATAACTAACCAAAAAGGTAGGCCATTTAGAATCTTCTGCCTTGAGGACCTCTTAAGAGAAAGCCACCATTTTTTTGTCATTGTCTTGTATGGGAGAAAAAAAAAGTTTTGCTTTTTGAATGGAGAGTTTTCAACTACCACCTATCTCCAAGTAAGCTTAGGACCAAGTTGATGGTAAGAGTAGCTTATCCTAATTGCTAGACAACTTAAGCTTATTTTCTTAGAAGGAGGAATACTAACTTAATAGACAATATAAACATTTTATCATAAAACCAATTTTTAGACTAAAACAAGAAGGAAAAAGAAAAAGATTTTTAAGGAGGATGGGGAAAAGGGCAAGCAACCTATGTCTTTGAGACTTAGAGGCCATGTCACACCTGTCAAAGAAGTAAAAATGTTCTACTAGATTTTTAGGGATTACAAAGTAACTGCATCCATGTAAAAACAGAGAAATAGTTAAGCTGATTAAGGTTTCAGATATACCATTAAGGCTATGTCACGAATTATACAGTACCTTTTTATATTCAATTTAGGGGCATCTTTTGTCTCATTAAATGCATGGTCATTTTCTTTTTTTAGTTTAATACCAATTGACTATCTTTTTGTATGCTTAATAACTTTTATTTGCAACACTCTTTTGTTATGTTTTACTCTCTTTCTATCATCAATATTTTTTCAAAAAATTAAATAATATTTTATTAATTTATGGAAAATTTTACATCGAAAGTATAAGTCTCTTAGGTAAGACTTACCTAAAGACCAGCACTAGATACAAAACACTAAGGGGTGATAAGAATTACAAATAAAGTGAGATTTAACCACTAACATGTAAGACATTTGTGGAGACACCTGGACCATTAGGACTAACATAAGCTCATCTTCCAATCATACATGGACTACTTTTTGGAACATCATTTTCATTTAAGGAGAGAGCTTAGAGGACATCTTCTAACATTATTGGCATAGTGATCACATTGGTTTGCTTTAGCCTTTACAGGAAATACTTAAACACAAGGGAATCAATAAGGTTGAGGTTGATTGTTAAGTTCCACTACTATACTTAGACTTTAGCGCCTTTTTGGTATAAACTTGTAGTTCATTATAAGTCCATATAATAATTGGTATCAAAGTTATGTTAGTAATGGGTGGCAGCAATCTTAATGAGCATGTTATATGGGTCAAAGCACTCATTGGTTCTCTACTTCAGGTAAAGAGGAAATCCCTTTATATGAATCTCATTTTGAAGTCTTGGAGAGGTAAATCTAAGCATTATAGGATCAATTCATAGACTTTGATAAGGGTGTGAGAGGAAGCCTTTATAATAATAATCCTCAAGTGTATAGTTGCAAGTCTAGATATAGGACGTGTTGAAAGCATTATGTTAAAGGTGTGAGAACACAAAGTTTTTTTAAGGAATTCAAAATGCTAAGGTCTTCAGGAACTTCTTATAGGATATGGAGCAATATTTTACAGCTACTTAAGTTGTTAAAATATGGAAAAATTGAACATTTTAGTAATGTATCTCGATGGAGATGCAAAATTACAATGGATAACACAAGCCTCTACTGATATCAATGGTAGCCATCATCTTATAGACATATGGGAGAAGATGAAGGAGTTAAAGGATCAATTCCACTTCTTGGCTTACTAAAGATGCCTTGAAGAGATTTAAACAAGATGTCTTAATAAGTAATTATATTAAGCAATTCAGTTCTTTAATGCTTGATATCAAGAATATTTCATATGAGAATATTCTATTTAACTTCATGTCTAATTTATAACCTTGAACATAAATGGAGTTGCAAAGACAAAATTTCAAGGACATTGTGGGAGCCACTAATGTGGATGCATTGGTAGATTTTCTATTACAAAAGAAGGCTAAAGCCTCCTCATCTTCTTAGAATTCAAAAACTAATCACCATGAGAAGCATGAGGGAAAGGAGAACAAAGACCATAGTAAAAAGAGGGAGAGTCGTAACAAGAGAAATTCTAAACAAAAGAGGCAACCTAAGCAAGGTGAAAAATCTTCCAAGAAAAATCATATTTGTTTCTTATACAGTGACCTTTACTATACCTGCAATTGCCTAAGAAGGAAAATTTAAATGCTTTGATAGCAGACATGGAAGGTGAAAGTGATCACTTAGAAATGAGGCTTATCCTATTTGCTTAATGAATGTAATAGGTATTAAAGTAAGTCCTTTTGAAAGGTTAATGTATATGAAGATATATGTTAACATAAAGGAGCTCATGACTATGTTGGATACAAGCACCATCCATTTCTTTTTGTGGAATAGATTGTTATAAAATTAGGCTTAAAATTGGCCAAGATCCCTACAAAAATGAAAAATCTCATGGAAAAAGCACAAGTAGTAATGGGAGCTACATACAATGTTCCATTGATCATGCAAAGTTGGCGTAGGAAATGTAACATGATGGTGACACCATCGATGAATTTGACTTAATTTTAGGCGTTGACTTTCTCAAGGCAGTGAAAGAGGTGTTAAACCCACATCTCAGAATATTATGCTCATAAATGAGTAAATTTCATTATATAAATTATTTTAGATCCAATAGAGGAACAATGGAAAAAATAGCAATGGTTGCAGATGTTTTTACCATAAGAATTGAGAAAGGCCATAAAAAAAGCATAGAGACTTAACTTGCAAAAATGTAGGAGATCACTAAAGATCATGTGATGGAAGTCCCCATTGTTGTTGCAAAAATATTAAGGGAATTTAAGGATGTGATGCCTAAAGAGTTACCAAAGACTCTCCCTTCTTGTTACAAAGTCAAAAAAAAGATCAAGTTGATGCCATATGTAACTCCTCTTGCCTATGTCCTTTATAGAATGTCACTATTGGATTTGATAGAGTTAGAGAAGAAACTTGGTGAATTATTAGAAGTGAGTTGCATCCAACCTTTTAAAGCCTCATATAGAGCTCTTATGTTTGTCCAAAGGAAGTAATATGGAGCCTTGCACATGTGCATAAACTATTGGGCCTTAAACAAGGTAATTATCAAAAACAAATATTTTATTCCTTTAGTTTAAGACTTGATGGATAGATTATCAAAGGTGGCAGTGTTCATGAAGTGGTAATGATGTCGCCTGTAGCCAAGTTACTACCAACTCTAATAATAATATATGTAGTTAGTGAAGAGTTAAGGTCATTCTCATAAGGAATCTATTAGTAAGTGTTTCACGAGTTAAAACTAAAACAAATTAGGGCAGGGGTTTAACTAACATGATTCTAAGGATTTAAAATTGACAAAAATTAGAAATAAACAAAAATTATCAAATCTAGAAAATTAATGAACAAACCTAGGTTTCAGGTCACCTACGTTATGAAACTAGTATGGATCATCAATAAAAAATTAAATCCATTAACGAATACTCATTGAATGTTGTTCTCTCTTAGGATTAAATGAATAGAAACATGTATTCTAATCACTCTTATTAACAAACAACTTAGATACGATCTTAAGTTTGATTAATTAATAGCTTTAAGAACTAAAAGAATCAGTGAGCAAGACAATACATATATAATATCTATTTAATCTAGATAAGTATTTTTCATAGAATTTCCAATCCTTAACATAAAAGATGGTAATCCTATTTACCACTTTGGATTAGCAAACTGAATGTCAAATCCTACTAATCTAGCTGTAAATTAAACCAATCAATTCTTAGTTGCACACCCTAGAGATTAATCAATTCAATCAAGAAAAGTAATATGAAAGACACTTAATATTAGTCAATGAAATAAACTTTATTCAGAAAATCTCACACATACTAGATGCTAGCGTTGATTTTCTTCAACCAAAAAGAAGGATTTAGTTACTCATAATAGTGATGAAACTTGACAAAAGAATGGCAGAACGTCTGGTCTCCATATCTTCCCTTTTTCCAGAAAAATGAAAAACTCTCTTGAAAAGAAAGCAAGAACGTGAATGATAAGTTTTCATAAGGGGGTCATCCTCCCTTTTTAAAGTTATTTGATCAGATACACTCCCCCCTAAAATTAGGTAACAAATCCCCACATAAGGAAAACAACTTAATTCCCAAAATAATTAGAATCTTAAGTCTATTGAATTTCCTTTCAAATCAAACTCTGATGATAAACTCTTCCTTTTACACGTGCCCACGCTTAGTCAAAAACTTTTCTGCCAGCTGGAAATTTAGATTGCCTTCGCTTTTCTTGCATCTTTTTTATTCAAATTCAACTCCCATGTGTTTAAATCACCTGATAATAATTAAGAAACACGCCCATTAATTTTAAATAAAAATTTCAACACATTAAAGAGATTTATATCCAAAGTTAACCCAAAAATAATAACTTATCGAATTCCCCCACACCATTCTTTTGCTTGTCCTCAACAAACTACATTTGCAATCAATTGGCTAACTAGTCAACTTTCTTTATTCCAAGTCTCACAACAGTAAATAGTGTACACTTTAAGAGTTAAACATTTTTAATTAATTAATACCCAGAGTTAATCATTCAAGTAAATATAAATAAAGTCAATTTAAGGCAATCATATTTCAAAAACTAGCATATAATTATAGCAAACTCTCACAGATCGAATTTCGCTCTAATTACTCAAATGTTTATTGGTTCAGTATTTTACTTAAATTCTTCTAATGCAAATATTCTACCATATGCTTGCTTTTTCACTAACTTTTCACCACTTGAAATATAAACATGCACAAATCAAAAGGACTTTTTTCACGGGTGTATTGGACTATAAGTAAAGGTAAGGATTGATAAACATAATGGAAAAAAATCATAAACATTAGCAAAACATCTAACCACTTGTGGAGACACAATTTCAATCACAAAGGAGTCAACAAAGTCATTATGTATAGAGATAGATTACACTCTATAATTTGTTTTTCACTGCTATTTTTCCTTTTTTTTCTTGTTTTTGAAATGTACTGATATTTAAGGTCAGGATGCAGCAGTATAACACATAATTCAAGTCTCAATCTCTTCAATTTCCTTTCTTCTTTTTCTTTTCCTTGCCTTCCATATTTCTTCAAATAAGTTTGACATAAATTATGGTTAGAATGCCTACTTACTTTTGTGATGGGTGAAGATATTAAAGGTTTTAGTGGTTTATTATGGGTTTATCCAGAAAAAGGGTTCAACTCAAAGGTTTAATAAAGGATATTGAATTAGGTTAGCTTTTTAAGCTAAATGTTTAGAACAAAAAGGGCCTTTATCATTTTTATGCACAAATGTATAAATGTGATCTCAAGTTAGTTCCAAACAAGTTCTAGAGAAAAATTCACCTTAGAAGATAATCACAAATTAAAGAAATACGTATTGATATAAATCTTTCAATCTTTTAGGCCCAAAAACTCACATGTTAATGCAGTTCACTATAATTATATACCATTTTTAATCATATGATTACCAAACCTTGACTAAGCGTATACATTTGTATTTCTTAACTAAGTGACATATATTTTCCTAAAAATAAAATTAACTCAAGTTATGTGCACTAATTAAGTCATTAAAAATGGAAGTATAGAAAGTGTCAAAGTTGGCTAATTAATTGCAAACGAGTCAATTAGCATTCAAAAACTTTCAACAAAGATTCCTAAATATCAATTATATGGAACATACCCCCACCCCTACACCCAATCCACACATTGTCCCTAATGTAATTATATAAAGTAAAGGATGCTAAAATAGAAAAGAGAAGAGGAAAGAAAGCTTCTCTATAAGTTGATCTCCCAAGTCATGGGATTGGTGGGTAAGGAGGTTGGAATCCTTGGTGTGCCTAATATGCTGTAAAATTTTGCTCCATTCGGTGCATCTGGTGTTCAAGTCGAGCCAGACGAGCATTAAAGTTGGCCTGAGGAGGTTGGCTACTACTTGGTGTGGGTGAGACAACCTAACTCTTTGTGGTTGGACGTGGGTTGGAAATGACAGCTGGACCTAGATAAGTAAAAGATAACTGCCCATGACTCATTTCAATGCCCATCTTACACAAACATTCCACATCCAAAGGTTCTATGGCACAAGCCACAAGCTTGTTAGTATTTTCAGGATCCAATAATTTCAAATTAACGGCCAAGTGAGTGATACAGGACCCTAATATTAATGGTTTGGATTTCTTGTTTAACACAGAATGAAATTGAGTCAGAAACCAAAAACTCAAATTAACGGGAATTTGTTTGTCCACAAACCACAAAAAATAAAATTCAACCTTAGAAAGTGTACCAGCAGAATCCCGTCGGGCCGAAAAATTGTACGCTAAGAGTCGATTTATGATTTTGAAAACAGGATTTTTTAAATGTGAACTCTTAGATGCACTGGCATTATATAGTTGAGGATCAACAGACCATTGAGTCCACAGTTCAAATGTATGAAAATCAGTATGATAATCGTAACTGGAACTTACAAATGGTTCATTCTTAATGTCATCGGCCGATATACAACCCATAGCAACATTAAATTCAGAAATAGATAACACAAATTCCTGGCCCATAAGTCTAAATTCAACGATTTCCTTAGTAAACATGTCAAATTCTTCATGGGAATAAAATTAAAAGATGATGTAAAATTCTCATGTCAATTCAACATAAGCAGGATAGTCAACTTTAACAAATGCATTCTAACAAATTTTCCCAACTAATTGCTCAAAGAAATTACAAATTTGTATAGCACCAAGATTATCAGTTAGAACATACTTACATGGGTAAATTTTTTATTGGTTCAATTGTTGAAATCTCTGACTATTCTCTGACAGTTGAAAAGAAGTGAAATCCCCACTATATGAGTTCCATTGCTTGCCTTTTTGGGTTCAATTTTGAGTCATAAAACCCTGGGCTAGTTCGAAAATGGGAGGAATAGGGGGACTTGACGTCGCAACTGTGGTATCCGATGGAGGTTGAGTGCTGACCGATGTTGGGATTGGTGAAGTTAACCGGTGTGATTCGTTCTTCTTGTGGCATGGTTCCAAGCTCTAGAATTTCACATACCTAAAATAACTCAAATAAGAGCACAAAGCCAACGAAAATTTGCACTGGTGGGTGGCATTGGTTTCGATGGTAAGGAAGGTAAAAGTTTTGGGGTTTTCGTTGGAATGGTATGTGATAAGTTATGTAAACCACCCACTAAAATAGTCACTAAAGTAGTTGATGATATCAATTATTAAGTTCATAGCTTAGTGGCTTTTACGCCTATATTCTTATATGTTTGCCCAACAAATCTTTAAATACCTATAAATAGCCCATTTAACAAAAGCTTATTTTACTGCGAAAGTTAGAGCTTTTGTAAATAGAAAGGATAACAATTTTGCTGTAAAACATTGTGCATCTTGCTTCTCTTATTGTTATTCATTTTCTTTTGTTAGCTTAATGCATCACGTTGGTTTGCTTCAATTTTTGTGGAAAACACTTAAAAACACAAGGGAATCAATAAGATGGAGTTGAATTTGGTATGTTTAACTGCCGTAGTTAAGACTTTAGCACCTTTTTAGTATGAATATGGAGGTCATTACAAAGTCCCAACAACTGGAATGTATATATAATTTGCACATACTGGCACTTGTTAGAAATAATCAATACAAGAGGATTTCAGCTGAAACGTTAAACACAAAAACTGAGGCCCTGAACTGAACATGATAATTTCCCGTTCTGGATCCGATGACTCCACTTATCGTCTGTTTAAAGTTTTGAAACTGTACAGTGCTTACTTTTACTGTCTTTGATTATCTTAAAAGCCCAATGATCGTAGGATCTTTCATGTCACCCTATTAAGTCTGGCTCTGGTTTGTGTTTGAGTATCCTTCAATTCCATATTTCTGGCACACAATAACTTGATTTTCCTCCCACCATTCTTTTGCTTGTTTATCTGAAAATCGTCTCCGGCTGCAAACCATAGTCCAAAAGTGTGAGAGAGCTAAATGACAAGAACAAAGGATAAATGGAAGAGCAGGAATGCATCACAAGAATGTAACTGGAAATTTTTTTAGCAATTTTCCTGATCATTATCAAATAACAGTAATGTTATACTAGTATTGGTGATAAGAAATTACCTAAATCTGACTCGCTTCAGCTCAATAGTTCCACCTGGTGAAATTGTACGTGTAATGTAGACACCAGGTTCATATTGCTCTACCCGTTCAAGTTTTAATGCTTTAGTCCCAGTGTCCTCTTTTATTTGGGCATCTGAGTTGCCCAACATCCTGCTGTTTTCGGTAATAGACCTTAACCTATTAGAGAACACGATTGGAGAGCTCGATAAACTATCAGCTTGTCTGTCATTTGGAATTTTAGCTCCATGAGGCAACTGAGTCAAAGCACATGCAGCATGCCCACCCTCAAGCACAGGACTACTGTCATGTGCAGTTGTGAGGTTGGGAATATTAGTGCATAATCCATCTTTCACTTCTCTTCCAGCAGAGACCTTATCAAGCATTGTTTGGAACTCCATTAGTTCATTATTCTGATATGCCAAAAGAACCGAAAAAAGAAAACACTACACAAATTACAGATTCTACGATACTATTCCAAAAAAACAAGAAAAGAAAGGGAAAATCAAGAAACATACACCATCTTATAGACCATGATCTAAGAAAAATGACAATTAGATGAAAACAGTTAATCCCAAATAATGGAGAGGACATGCCAGTAAATGCAAATTGATGGACTGAGTTGGCGTAATCGAACCTACCGCCTTGGTCATACCCAGTTTCAACTTCAAACAGTGAAGTGTTAATGCCAATATCTAGTGACACCAAGAAAGATGCATTTTATAGTTTTACAAGTTATAACAAATATTGATGCATCTCCTTGCAGCTTCTAATTTCATATTTCTAAAATTAACAATTTAAATTCATAACGGACTTCAAACAGTCAAAGCCACTTCATCAGAATAAGAAAACAAAGATTACCTTTGGTGCTAAAAGCTTCATCAGAATAATTGTTTGTTGACATTCTTGAATTTTCTGGTTTCTAGTTTCACATTGCAGTTCAAGGCTCTTAACCTATTCAAATCAAAATGGTTCGAAGTAGATGGGTCAAAAAGTATATCAAATTAAAATGAACGAAGACTTGGAAATCACACTTGAATGAATGATACGTGAATGATGATTTAAACACAGCAAGATCAGGCTAGACATTCATTTTATCATGTCCTGAACAACTATATGCCTAGTCACCAGACACCAATCAAAATTAACTGGAATTAATTACTACATCTGTTCCCCTGGTATTGAACTGATTAGCAGTCATGAAATTCCTTAATACAGTATGTTTAAATGCATTTAAGTGTCTTTTTATAAGGTCGAAACAAAACATGAGCTGCAAATGGAAAACAGCACTACACGATGAGATATGAACAAATCCATATTGAATGCTGTATGCAATGAAGGGACTACCTCAGCTTTCAGTTTCTTAACTTCTTCGCGCAGCATCTTGTTTGACTCTGGCTCACATTCCTCCAGGTTCAAGCTGCTGGAAACACTACATAATGGTCCCATTGGATGCACTGAACTGTTGTCACAATATGATCTAAATACAACAGGGCAAGGGACTTGCCCCCATCGTGGTAATCCAACTGAAAACAAGTTAGTTTCCAAATGTTCTTTTTCTCCTTGATTTTTCAGGATCTTCTTTTTACTTTGTAGGATTTCTTGGTTATATTGTTGCACCATTGATAGAATATGGCCTCCTGGACTGATGGGTTCTTCATTATCTTGTTTGTCATCATATTTAAATTTATTTGGGGATAGAAGCTGCCCTGAACCATGACCTTCTAGCTGTAGCATCCTTTGTGAATTTGTGGTCTTCTGCAAATTCTTGAAACAGGAATCACAAACACGAGAAGGTCTCTTTTTATTGGTTGCTAAAGATGCATTTTCGGACTTCTTAGTACTACAAGAATGGCAAAACAAAAGACCGCAATTGTAGCAATTATGTCTCTTCCTCGCAAACCCAAACAGCATCCTACAACCACTACATGTTGATTGATCAGTGACGGATATAGATTTGTGCAAACAGATTGCCGCAGTTAAATTTGATCCACAAGTGATACTAACAACCTGTCTATCTCGTAGAGCTTCAACAGACGATGGTGAGTTTCTATCCTCAGTGCTGCCTAATCCTAATTGTCCATTTGCTCCCTTCCCCCATGTATATACAGTTCCATCTGTTGTCAAGGCTGCAACATGATATGCTCCTGCCGATATTTCCTTAACAAACTCCTTTATACGCTTTCCTTCAACTGTAGTTATTGACTTGTCCTTGGCCTGTGGATTACCTAACTGCCCATGGACTACACTTCCCATTGTATAAACCTTACCAGTATTGGTAAGAGCAACCGTCAACATTCTTCCACAAGAAACTTGAACAAAATTATGGTCACCAAGTTGAGCAACACACGTTGGTAGGAGCTTCTTCCCTGAGTTTGCATGCCCCAGCCTCCCTTTATCGCCATCACCCCATGTAAATAATTTCCCACCAACAGCATTATATTTGAAGCGGTCCACAATAACATCCACGATAGCAGCAGTGTGCCACGAACTGCATGCAACAGATTTCACCCATAAACCTTTAAGATATTCAACTTCTTTAGGATGACAATAACTTTGAAGATTCCCATGCCCAAGAACCCCAAAAGTTCCATCTCCATAAGTAAACAACTGCCCAGAGGATGTCACTATTGCAGTGTGCCATTCTCCACACGCAACGTTTACTATGCTGATACCATCTAGAGGGCCAAAAAGTTTACGTGGCAGCCATGGTGTTTTTCTTCCCACATCACCCACCAAATTAGCACCATATTTATCATCAACCCAAGTATATAACTCGCCAGAATGTGTGATAGCACATGTTTGATATTCACCACAAGCCACAGCTTTGGCGTGGTTACCAGCTAGGGACTCCACTAGTTTGGGATGAGTTACATCCATGTTAACTTTGTGTCCAAGTTTGCCCCCACCCTCACCCCAGCAGAAGACTTCCCCTGGTCTTGTGACTATGGCAGCATGTTTCCCTCCTAAAGATATATTTTGTATATCTAGCGTAACTGTTGATTCCAACAACTGCGGCAATAAAGCGTCAACTCGCATCCCCTTGTGGTTTCCATAACCAATATTTCCTGCCCCTACACCTTCTCCCCAGATCAGAACATCCTTTAAGGTGTCACTCTTTTCTATTTGTGATGAACCATAAGCAGGGGAAGTAAACCGATGAGATGCAATCATTTGGTATTCTGAGCAAGCATAACTAGATCCACACTTTTTCAGATTTGGTTCAACACAAGGAGCATTTTTCATCAGAAATTCAGCCAAATTCTGCTCAAGTGGAAGACTTGATTCTGACAAACAAAAGCTGTCAGAAGAAACAGATAGTCCATCAGAAAAACACCTTTCTGAAAGTGACAGAGTAGGACTCGCACATAAGCTGCGCACCTTTAAGAAGGAAAACAGAAAAGTACAAAGAAATTGCATGAGTGCCAATATGTGAAAACTATATTTAAATCTGTTATCACAAAGAATTGACATGGCAGCTGACTAATTATTATAATGGATATTAGAATGTTAATCAATAATTTCATCAATGTATGTAATAGCAAAGTCGCAGATATGTAGAAAAGGTACTGCACCAAAGACTCAACAAGTGTCTGCAACCATTGCATGATCCTCATCAGATAGCAATGAAATGCACAATAAGGAGCTTAGGTGTTGGTTCATAGATGTCATAGATGTCAAGAGACATATACATAAAGTAATAGTAAGTGCATAAATGAAAATCAATTTGACTACAATAAAATTCTTTGTCCACAAACATACATTTTCAGAAAAAGCACATAAGCAAGTATACTTCCATCCGTTCCAAAAAAACTGCAAAAACTGTAGCATTAGAACCTGTGAAAATTGGACGGTTTCCTCCAAAATTCCCATGTTATGTTTTCTTCTAATATAACCAGCAGGACTGTTGACACAACTTTGCACCCCTATACAGCTTCTTGGACCAGTAAAAGGCATGGAATGTTGGCACCTGGATATTATGGCTCTTAAGCCTATAAGCCAAGAATTAGCCTGCACTTTGTCCTTGAATATCTACGTGAAACAAAATTTAATCAAAAACTGATGAAAATAATACACAAAATGCATTAACATATTTCTTGTTTTTGTGAGAACAATTGCTCACCAAATCTAGTGAGCCCTTGCCACCAGCATAGATAAGCGAAAGGGACTGATGCTCCTTGTCTGGCTGAATTTGTCTTTGAAAATTAGCCTATGAAGTTCATAATTAACAAAAGGGATAGAAACAATAATTAGATACAGATTAAGCAATTTTATTCAATATCAAATGTATCCATGATTACATACTGTCCTCTGTCCAGTGATAACTTTCGTGACCAAGCTCAAGTCTAATAGTCTTTCGTCATGTCCTGAGTACCATATCAAATACTTCTCATCCTGAAATTAACAAATATGGACCAAAACTTGGGTTATCCACCATTGCAGCAGAAAAATTAAATGGTGAAAACGTAATCAAATCAGAGTAAATATTAACAATCCTAAATTCCTAATCCAGTATGCAAAGGACAACTGATTTTCAAATCAATTATAACAAAATACCAAGGAGACCAAGTTACAAATGTTAAATGAATTACCGACAAAGACATGGGAGTCAACAAAAGTAATGATAATACTTGAGAAGGCTGGCCTAGTAGACAACAATTCAGTTAACAGACTTGTAGTATGCTTGCGAAAATACTTGAGACGTATCTGAATTCTACACTGGAATAGCTCTAGCATGTCTTAATTGAAAAACTAAACAGTTTCCCAAATCAGAAAAGGCAATTTTATGCATAGACAATGATTTGTCAATTTCAGAATGTGACAGAGAATTTGTTAAAATTGCTTGCTTTTCTTTCTACTGAGCTTCAAAACATCACTTGGCTACCGAACAGAGAGGTAATCATTATTGCATTGATAGTCATAAATGTGTGTTCATTTAACCTACCATTGAAAGCCTGAAAGGACAGACTTTTGGTTTCCCCCGTCTTCCACACTTCAAGAGATGTGCACCCTTCTTCATAGCCAAAATTGCCTGCATTTAATTTCTACAAGTTTCAGCAGTCTCATATATTTACACTGCCCTCAAATCCCAAAATGAAACAAATATAAGTTATTCGATAACAGAAAACCGAGATTAAAGATGACAGAACTGGTCACCGGTTTTTTTATTGTAAATTTTCACGTCTTATGATGATATTACAAAGTTGATGCCGTTTAATGTAAATAATGATTTACTGGCTTTACATCAATATACATAAAAATGATCAAAGACAAGATTAAGGTGAGGACAAGTGAGGCATTAAACACTTTGCTAATTTAGAAAAAGGAGAGAAAGTAAAAATAAAGTATCAGCTAATGAAGTAACGAGAACAGGATGAAGAATTCTTATCAGAATTGAACTGTTAACTGGCAGAACAAATATAAAGCTACGACTTTGTAAGATTCTAATAGAAGATCCCATTTGCGTGTAAAGAAGTCATTAAAAACAAGTCTCGAATTAGAATTTCATTGTTGAATCAAGGGCAGTAGATGTACACAATTGAAATGGCTATGAAATTTAATAGGCCACCCACTCTTTGGCATATAAGAACATTAACACAAGACATGTAACATGTTTCTTACTTCTCCTTGAGCAAAAAAATGTTAAAGAAAAAGGAGATTTTAGTCTACTCCACAGCATCTCTCATTGGGAGAAAAACTAAATGATCACAAGAGCAAAGAATGATTAATGCATGCTTAACGGAACAACCCATAAACCAGCTCTTGTTCCTCGGCGTAAACCAGTCAAATTCCATAACTTCTTTGATATTCTGCTCAATGGAAACAGTTCTCAAGTGGGAAATGAATTTGACACGTACGCAATGTAAAACTAAGAAGAAGAAAACGATAATAAACCTGTTCAATAGTTCTGTCAGAAGGGGATGTTGGCAAAGGTTCTTCGCACATTTTGTCAGGAGATAACAAAGCAACATACACAGACAACCGGAAAGAGAAGAAAGGAACGAAGTTGAGAAGTTGGGTATTCCCCTCCCAGGAGAGTACTAGCTTTAAGAGAAAAAAGCAAGTAAATTGTAAAACTCCCAGTAGTCCTGCTCTAGAGTAAGAGAGCATGTGGCACAGAGAAGTAAAAGATACATGAAAGGTGAAACTAAAACATTCTATTCTGTATCGATCTTTGTCTTTGTGAGTAATAGTAACGTGTGTCGAGCTTCTGTCAGGATATCTAAATAGCAACTAGTACTAGTAGCGTGGCAGACAGAGAGAGGTAGAGGGGGTGCGAAAGAGGTTAATGCTAGTTCTAGCTAGTGAGTGTAGGTCCACATTGTAAGTCGTGCACACAGAAAAGAAACTGGGAGACGAAGAGGGAGAGAGCCAGAGAGGGAAAGGCAGAGAGAGGCAGAGTCTGAAGTGAACCCACTGAGTGCACGTGTACGCCGTAACATATGCGGTTTGTCTTGTTATTTCTTTCTCTTTTCAGTTTTACTGTTAAGTTAACCCCATGCTATTTTGTCTTATTGTTCATTTTTTAACAATTTCATAAGGCAATGAGGAAGTGTAGGCGTAATCTCATAAAATCGAATATAGTGGGTTGAATGACTTTGGGTTGATTGTGAGAAAACTTGCCATGGTGATTTATGATTGATTAAAGGTCAATAATCAAGCAACTGATTTATTGGGATTTTTAACAATCAAACTATCAAGCGCCATATCATTTTGGAGATTAGGATTTATATATTGTATAACTAATACTCTATTTTAACCTTATTTTATATTTAAAAATGACATCATTTTATATCTATTTATACATAAAATGATGTCATTTTTATATCTTTTCGTACCCAATTTTTTTGTTTTAAACTTATTTTACCTAATTTTTCTGTTTTAAACTTATTTTAAATAAAAATGACATCATTTTAAGTATAAATAGTAAACAGTTAGGTCTTGTTTGATTGGCAAAAAAGTAAAGTAAATTTGGAATGTAATTCTTCGAAAAATAAATTTATAAAAAGTAAAGATATTCACATGTTTAGATACTTATAAGAAATCTAATAGGAAAATTGTATGGGTTCTTATTATAATGTTTGGTATGCAACAGTATTTCATAAATTGTAATTTAATTTTGACTTATGTTTCTAATTATATCCTTACAACTTGAATAAAAATTGAAATCGTTAAATAATTTTAATTTGCAATACAAGTTATATTATTAAATATTAATTTTTTTATTTATGATATTCTAATAATATAATACTGTTATATCATAAATATAGTATTGAAAAATACTAAAAAAAACTCAACCGAGTACAAAGATAAATCTTAAAATTCAAATCAAATATCAAAAAATTTTCTAACATTGAGAAAAATATAAATAGTGCATTATTTGAGAGAGAATTGAGAGTTGAATTAGCTAATATATTTTTTAGATAAATTCCTGAGGAAAATAATTTAAATACCAAGGGGCTCCGTTTGGTTGGCGGGAAAGTAAAGTAAATTTGGAATCTAATTCCTTGGAAAATAAATGTAGGGAAAGTAAAGATATTCACATATTTAGATACTTATAAGAATTCTAATAGAAAAGTTAGGTGAATTTTTATTATAATATTTTGTATGCAACAATATTTCATAGAATTTAATTTAATTTTGACTTATGTTTTCAATTATATCCTTACAAACCGAATAAAAATTGAAATCATTAAATAATGTTAATTTGTAATACAAGTTTTATTATTAAATGTTAATTTTTTTCATTTATGATATTCTAATCATATAATACTGTTATATCATAAATATAGTATTGAAAAATACTAAAAAAATCTCAACCGAGTAAAAAGATAAATCTTAAAATTTAAGTCAAATATCAATTTTTTTCTAACATTGAAAATAAAAGATAAATCTTAAAATTTAAGTCAAATATCAATTTTTTTCTAACATTGAAAATAAAAATACATAATGCATTATTTCAACTAGACAATCTCAAAATGAAAATAAAAAAATGCCAAATATCTTCTGAACATCCTAAATTTAATAAATTTGAAAATCTTAAAAACTAATTACTCTTTAAATCTACCTTAGATATTCTTCTTCCTGAAAGGTGAAAAAATAATCGAATAAAGAGCCACAATTTAGAAAAAGATTGTCTCCTTCAATAGTCAATTCTTCGTTTTGTTCGTTGGTGGAAGATAGTGGCCTTATGCCCGTCTCTTTCTCACTATCTCCTCTGCTTTCCCAGACGTTTCTCGTCGATGTGATGGGTCTTCTTATTATTCTCTGTGTTGTTCTCTTTTGACACTTGGGGGCTTTTTTCTTGGATTAGACTTTAGGACAACTCGTGAAGGGGTGCTTTAAAACTCTGATGCACCAGCTCGATAGCCATAGAAGGGAAGGAAATATGAAGCTACAAGTCGATACTGGTGGGCAAGTTCTAGATCTAGAAACAACAATTAAAGATGGCAATTTGGGTGGCATAGGTGGTGGGTTTTATAGATATCAATAAATCCTGCTAACAGGAGAATAATAAGAGTAGTTGAAGAGGAGGTAGGGTTTTATAAAAGAATTGTCGTAGAGTTGAGAAATGAGAAAGGGTTGAATTGGCTAGCGTATTTTTTAGATTAAATTCCTGAGGAAAGTAATCTAAATACCAAGGGAATGATGGGATTTAAAATCCAAGTAAAGTGCTACTACTTTCCCTAGATCGGGAAAGTTTTTACTTTCTTAACTACTCAAAAAAATGAACCAAACGTGATAATATAAATTTTAGGAAAAAGATTACTTTCCCAAGCAAGGATCCATGCCAATCAAACAAGGCCTTAGCGTTTTTCTTGTTAGGTAAAATAAATTTAGGTGAATCTGGGTAAACTTAGATGGGTTATAGGTAATCGTGTGGGTTTGGGTAACCAGGTGGGTTATGGGTTATTTGTTTGGTTGGCTAATTTTCTCCACGTGGACAGCTACAGTTCATGTATAAATGGGCTTTTGTTAGCTACGTCAATAAATTAGCAATGAAACTAACTTTTTCAACTTAACTGTTAAGGATTTCAAAGGTTGGTCACTCAATTGAAAAAAAAAAGAGTTTAGGCACTGAATTGAAAAAATATCAAAAGGTTTGGCACTTTAAAAATGGTTATCCCATAAAAATTCCATGCCAAGAATATTCAACATTAATTCCAAGGAAATACTTCAACCTTCCCAATGACTCAGTCTCAAATTCCTTAACTAATCTAGTCTCGAATTCCTTAACTAATCATTGACTCAATTTCTCTTTATCATCATCTCCCATCATTATATGTCATCAACATAAACTAGAAGAGCTTTAACTCCCTTTTAAGGAGAGTGTTTGGTAAAAAAATGTATGATCTTCTTGACTTTGTCTGTATCTCATAGACAACATAACTCGTGCAAATCTTCCGAGCCATGCTGAAGGTGATTGCTTAAAGTCATATAGTGCCTTCTTCAACTAGCACACATATGAGTAACCAAATTCTTCCCATAACCTGATGGAACTTGCATGTTAATCTCTTCATATCCATGCAAAAATGCATTCTTGACATCAAATTGATTCCTAACGATAATTAGATGCTAATGAAAATAATACTCGAACCATTTCATCTTTGCAACAAGAGAAAAAGTCTCGAAATAATCAATACTATAAGTCTTAAGTATAACCTTTTGCTACCAGCCACACCTTGGCATCTTTCAACTGACCTATCTGCCCCATATTTCACCGTATATATCCTCTTAATTACCACTGATTTCGTTCCTAAAATTAACTTCACTAATTCCCAAGTTTTGTTTTTTTCCAATGCCTCCATCTCCACATTCATAGCTTGTTTCCATTTTTCATTACACAAAGCCTTAGCTAAGGTGGTAGGGATGGTGATGGTATTCAAGCTCACAAGAAAGGCTTTGAGAGAGGATGAAAAATTTTTAGATGACAAAAAATGTGCAAGAGGGTATATTGGTCGTTTTGTACACACTCTAGTTCCTTTTTTGATAGTAATAGGAAGGTCCAGATGATCATTATCCAATGAACTTCAATTTCATTTCGTAATGCAGGATTAGAAATTGTTACCTCATGTAAAGAATCTGAGTTAGACCCTTGGTCTTGCGTAGGAACAACCATCTTCTTTCTTTTAAACACCTTGCCTTTGTCAAATCTCTCACCTCCATAGGCAAAATCAGAATTTTCTTCTGGTTCACTTGGTGCTTCAGGAATGGGTTCAAATATGGGTTGTTCAGGAATTGTGTCATATGGTTGTTATGGCATATGGTTTAGACAAGATGAATACGTAGGTATGACTAGTGTTATAGAATTGGACACAGGCATTAGATCAAGCAAAATACTTTCCTTACCTTTCCTAATTGAATTCTCCCCCTAAAGATAAGAATTGTTGAAATACAAATCTTGTTCATTGAATGTGACATCTATTGAGACATAGAATTTCTTTGACAGAGGGTGGTAACACTTATACCCTCTTATAGTCGAAGAATAGCTCACAAAGACACATTTCAGAGCCCTAGGATCTAATTTCCTTATATTATGAACGTGAACAAATGACACACGCCCGAAAATTCTATGAACAAGATTGTTACCGGTGATTAAATTCTGGTAAAACGCTAAAAGGACCTCCATAGGACTTTTGAGACCCAAGACTCTAGAAGGAAATCTATTTATGAGATGAGTAGCTGTAAGAACTACTTCCCCCCAAAATGCCTTAGACATATTCTTCTGAAATAATAGGGCTCAAGTCTTTTCAAGGAGATGACCATTTTCCTTTCCTACAATAGTTTGTTGTAGAGTATACACACAAAATGACTCAAACTATTTCTTCTTTCGAAAAGTATAGGGTAAGAACTTGATTGAAATAATCTCTAACATTATCTGTCATAAAACTTTTGATATAGGTCCTAATTGATTTTTAATCATGGAGAAAAAATTTGGGAATATGGTACTAACATTAGATTTATGTTTTTAGTAAAAAAATCTAGATAACCCGAGTACAATCATCAATGAAAGAAACAAACCATCTTGCCCTAGAAATGCTAGAAACAATAGATGGACCCCAAATATCACTATAAATAAGATAGAAAGGTATAGAGCTCCTAAAGGTACACAATTGTGTTTAGTAAGCTCACATACCTCACAATGAAATTTATTTGCATCAAGATTTGTAACAAAGAGGGAAACATAATCTTAATAATTCAAAATAATGGATGTCCTAACCCATAATGGTCAAACAAAAATTTTCTTTATTAAATGCAACAGAATCTGATATGAAAGAATGGGATAATCTGCCCTTAGTTATGTTTAACAAATTTAATGCTTCAAAATAGCAGAGGCAATCCCATCCTCTAGCAAGTCCAATCATCCTCCCCAAGTCCTTATCCTAAAATACACAATGACTACTGTGAAAAATCACATTACAACATAAATCTTGCGTGAGTTTTTGTATGGAAACAAGGTTAATTGATAGTCTAGCATAAAGAAAATTTCTTAGAGTTACCAATAGACTTATTTTAACATCCTCTCCGCTTGCTATAGTTGTTAAAGATCCATAGGCCATGGCTATTTTTCTACTACTTGGACATGGAGAGTAGGTTGAGAAACATATGAATGAATGGATCATATGGTATGTAGCTCCTCAGTCCATGACCCAAGAGTTTGGTAAAGTTTGTATTTGAGGCATTTAATCTAAAGGAAAATGGAAACTTACCTGAATAAGCCAAAGAACAAGTACCTAAAGGCTTTTCATAGTTGTTTATAAGAGATCTCACCCTCTCAATCTCTTCTTAGTTAAAATTACTCGGCTTTTGTGATATTGATTACCCTAGTTGTTGGAATCGAGGAGTCCCTTCCAATTGTGCAGTAGTGATATTGCTTGCTTCTTCAACTTTTGGCATTTTCTTCTCTTTACAAGGATGCTAATCCTTAGACAATTCCAACAATAAAGGCTGGAAAATTGCTCTGCTTTAGAGTACAATAATCAGCAATAGCGGCTAATATGAAAGAGGTAAAACAGGGAAGAGAAAGCAATGAAAGCTGAAATGGAAAGAAGGAAATAGGGTGCAGCAATGAAGGCTGAACCAAAAGAGAAAAAAACAAAGATATGTTTGCAACAATGAAGGCTGGAAACTTCTTGATCCAAGGAGCCTACCTTACCTCTGATACCATCTTAGAATTTGAATAGGAAATGTAAATAGAAACTAATGATTCTAATACAATATCTAATCTAATAATTTAAGGGATACTCTAGTATCATGATTTATGGGATATTCTAATATAATAGCAAACTTAATCAACTACAATCAATCAATATGCATGATTTTATCGCAGAAAACAAAGCACACAAGTCATTTGAGATGTTGAGTTGAGATTGCTAGTAGGCATGCAATCAAAAGTATCCACATATAATTATTTATCTATGTATTTGTACATTAGCATATTAATCTTGGAGAAAATCATTCACATTCACAATCTTACTTAAAGAAAATCTCTTTATAAAAAGACAACTGAGAGAAGTAGGACCAAACCTGCACCAACAACAGTATGTATCTCATCAATGAATAATATGATCTGCCCATTTGATGAAGTAACCTCCTTAAGCACAGCTTTTAATCTTTCCTCAAAGTCTCCGCGATACTTGGCACCAGCTACTAGTGAACCCATGTCCAGAGCGATCAACTGTACAAGCGAAATACCATTATCAATAGTCAGGACTACACTTTTAATGTCAACAAAAACATTGCATGGAACACCAAAAAAGAAAGCTTTGAAATGACGTGACTGGTTAATAAAATATTTTGTCACACATTCTATATAATCCAAATCCAACATTAATACAAATTAGAAGATTAGTTCTTTGACAAAAATAATATTCCTTGAATTAAATGCTGAAATTGTTTCTTCTTTCCTCATCATGAGGGAAGAGTTAACCAGAAGAGCTAAATGAAATGCAGAAACGTTACAGTTCCCAAGCAAAGCAGCACAAGTTTGTTTCAAACCAAATAAAATGCCTACAAATAATATCAGGAAGTTCTACAGAAAAAATCAGAACAAGAATTATAAAACCTTTCGATTCAATAATGGTTCTGGCACATCACCACGCACAATCCTTTGAGCTAGTCTACAAAACAATAGAACAATTTCATCAGAGAGATGAAAAGAATAAATAAAAAAGAGATCAACATGTAGAGTACATCAGTTTAAGATATCAACCTAGAAGAGATTCATCGAGAAAATTAGAAACACACAACTAGAAGAACTAAAAGAAGTTCATTTTAGCTCTTCCATAAGTAAATACATCAACCGGATCTTAGTTGCAAACAGGATAACTTCAAACTCTCCCTATGCATAAATAAATGGCATTGAGTAACCACTGACCAAGAGAAGTAAATGAAATGACCAAACTAATTTCTGGCACTTAGTTCAAAATAAGTTTCCAAATAGTAGCAACTAGTCTCACTAAATATACTTCTCCTGGAGCAGATAAAAGAAACAATATAAAACCATCAATTTACTGAAAATATTTGTAATTAACATTTAAGTCGTCACAATGAACTTCTTAATTAAATATGAACATACCCCTCAGCAATTGCAGTTTTCCCTACACCAGGTTCACCAATAATTACTGGATTATTTTTGGTTCTCCGAGATAATATCTGGATACACCGCCGAATTTCATCATCTCTTCCTATTACAGGATCAAGTTTGCCACGCCTAGCAAGCTCAGTCAAGTCGTTCCCATATTTTTCCAAAGCCTCATATTTCCCTTCAGGATCTTGGTACATTGACAAAATAAAAATTTACAACAGGCTTAGAATTAAACAGGCAAACAAGGAACGTCAATGCAAAATTTTAATGCAAAATTTTTAACTGAGATTTGATATTCAAGTAAAGAATGTAGAATAACCCATCAAAAAGATGTTTATGCATGTCATACAGAAATTAACAAGCCTTGAGCAGGCGCAAAATGCAAAGCTAAGCCCTTTTAAAGTAGAGAGAACTGCTAGCAAGAGTTTTCAACTCTCTATATACAATTTCCTAAATTCATATGAAGATTCATACTTTGATCAGTTACCCTTTGACTTCCACGAACTGCCTGAATGGCTTCCCTCAAGTTCTTCTCACTGAGCTGGAGGCTCCTCAATAATTGTTGCCCAAATCTCTTATCCAAATGAAATGCTAACACAATATGTTCTACTGAAACAAAATCATCTCCCATTTCTTTCTTGTGCTTTCGAGCATTGTCCAATAGGGATCCAAGATGTACGCCAATTATAGTGCCACTAGTGTCACCCATCACCTACGAAAATAAAGACATGTTAGTCTAATCTTAAATAAACAAAGTATGTGGTTGACCAGCACCACACCAGGTGCATCATTACACTACAACCCACACCTTTGGTTGTTTCGAAATGAAGTCATTAGTAGCTTGCAAGACTGATGTGTTATCAACCCCAGCCTTTGTGAATATCCTCCTAGCCAATCCATCCTTTTGCTCTAGCAGGGCTTTCATCAAATGCTCAGTTTCTACCACTTGTTGTTTACTAACTCGCGCAGCATCTACAGCACCAATTATGCCCTCCCATGCCATCTCAGTGAACTCTGATTGATTAGCCTAACACAAAAGAAAGGCTAAGAAAAAGGAAAGAGTAAAAGTTGACGAATCCCAACTAGAGGCTAAAATCATCAAAAAGTAAGACCCAAACCATTCTTATCCAATGACAGGTGAAAGTGTTCCTTCCATAAAATCTAACCAGATTTCAAATGGAACTAAAAAAAAATCCTGGTCCTACTGAACGAATGGTGTACGAATTGGCAAAAAAGCCCCAATAAGATGACACTAAGCATGCTTACTACTCCAATGTCCAAGTCCGGTTTCATGTCGCCTATATCTTGCTCCGCAAATTCTCATGGAAGCCTGTCATTCTCTAAATTCTCAAAAAACGTTGTTCACGTTTAGGAAAGTCTTTTAAAATTACATCTAATAAACGTCAAAGCTTAGCTCAGAAATAATTAAGATTCATCAGATGTACAGTCAAAAGAAGTGATTGCAAGTGCTTTTCAGAACAATCCCAATGGCAAAAATCAAACGCTTTCCTACAACCTTAGTCAATATTAGCATATTCCAAACCTTTCACAGAGTAATTAAAGTTCAAGCAGATAAGTACAAGAGGCCTTTAACAGTAACTATCCAACAAGAAATTAGACATAGAATCACAAAAAAAAACATTATTTCTCAACTAATGCAAGTTCATAATCAAAAGGAAAATAAAAGCAAGAATGATGAATAAATAAAGTAATGATGAAGATAGACCTGAGAGGAGTTAGTCGCAGTGGAGTAACAAGGGGTAGAAGAGTGGAAGAGGCGAGCAAATTTGAGCGTAGAAAAGTTGGTCAGCTTCACATTACCAAGATGAGGTGAGGACAATGCGTCGGAAGAGTTAACAAGCAGAGAAGAAGCAGCGGAGGCGGAGGCGCGTGCACGTGAGACTGTGAAGGGACATCGGAGGGACAGGTTTGATGCTGGCGAAGATGTTTTAACAGCGGCCATAGCCCACCTTGCGAGCCTCCTTGAGGCCATTTCTTGGGAGGAAGATGAGGAGCAGAATCTTTTTGGGATTGTTATGAGAAGTCTGTGTTGGATAGTGTTCGCTCTTTCTGGGAGGAGGAACGCGAGCGAAACGATAGTGTTGACGAAGAGCCAAGAAGATTGTAGAATCACCTGGGTGTTTACAGTTTCTTTGGATTACGTAAAGTTTTTAATAAAATAAAACTGAGCGTAATGAAATAATTTATAACCAAATTAATACTAAATAAATGTAATATTAAAAAATTATTATTTAAAAATAAAAAAATTAAAATATTATATAATATAATATTATTTGAATGATATAATATAGTGTAAAGTTATTTATTATTTTATATTTCATCTTTAGAAAATTATTATTTAGAAAGGATGAAAAAATTCAAAATGTAATACGATATAAAGTTATTTATCATTTTACATTTTATCCTAAATTTTTTAAATCAGAATTTTTTTATTTTCATTATTTAAGATGAAATATATGTAATATTAAACTCTCCTCTTTTATCTCATTTCATTATAAAACTTCTTTCTAAACGATGGATTAACGTTCTATTTTATTATAAAACTTTCGACCAAACATACCCCAACAGGTTTAATTATACGAAAAAGAAAACAAAGCGCGTGCTTTCATTAAGATTCAAACGGAAGACTTCCCGCTTATTAAACAGGTGTTCTAACCAATTGAGCTACGAAAGCCTTAACACCTTAACATAAATTATCTATTAAAAAAATCTTTTTGAATTGCGATTACCAAAATTAGGCACCCGCAGTTGCTTGTAATTAATGGCATTAGTAAAACCAAAAGGCAACTTTTATCTTTTGCATGATATTTCGGTTTAACGAATCTCAATCCCATTATTTTAATCATTCAATTTGAATTTTCTTATATAAAATATAAAGAAATAAAAGACAACAAATGTGGACGAAATTATTAAAATGAAAATATAAGACATTGGTATTTAAAAATCGAGTACAAGTCCCTTTTAGATCGATTCCAAGTCATATAAAAGGGGGAAGGGAGCTAAATTTGCTTAAAACTGTCACCTTATTGTGCAAACCTATTTTAATGAATTAGTTGTTTTTTAGGAAAAAAAATAATTGGTACTTGAACTTTGATATTAGTTGTATATTAGTTCTCAAACTTTTATTTTGTCAAAGTAATTTTAAATTTATTTAAAGTTTCTTATTGGACTCTTAATCTATTGGCACGTAAAGTCTATGCTACACGCTCTACTCATGTGACCACATGTCAAGTTACCTTGATTTTTTAATGGATAATTACATTTCTTTCTCTTAAACCTAAATTGATTTTATGTCATAAATGAGGGCATTTTGGTTTCAAGTTAGATTGTTTTGTCATCAACCAAAATGCAAACATTTTGTAACAAATTGATTGTCTTTTGAAGAGAAAACAAAATGCACTATGACAGAGGAGAAGAGGTCGCCCACAATAGAAGAGGGAGAGGGAGTAGTTTGCAACAGTGGATGGGAGGGAGAATCTTGTTTGCATGTTGGTTTATGACAAAGGAGTGGAAGGGATGTAAATACTTTTCCTAATTTTGTGAAACTCTGAATTATTTATTAATCTGAATTTATGATCTATAAAAATAGGCATGTAATTTGATATAACCTTTTAAGGATTGATCAATCCAGATTTATGATTTATGAAATTAGGTATAAATTTTGATCTAACCTCTTAAAGATTGGGCTAAATTAGAACTAATACATTATTTAGTAGTAGAAACTGAACTTGACGTTCTTTGGACAAGGTTATGAACCAACATATTTTGGGTAATAGAAGTTGAACTTTATGTTCCTTAAGGCAAGTTGTGAACCAATATATTATTTAAGGCTTGATAGACTCATTGGGTCCTTATTATATTGTTTAGATGTTGACATAAGAAATCCAATTTGAGATTGCAACATATATCTAGTAATGACCATAGATTATTAAGAATCAAGATTATGATTCTATAAACTTAATGCACTTTAAATTCTAATTTTGATTCATGTTCAATGTTGGAGTGCATTGAAATGATATTGACTTGTCTTTTTGTTCAAAATTGGAGTCCATTGAAACGATATTGATATTGATATGTTATGTTGTGCTGATATGTTATATTGTGTGACACGTTAAATATTTTATTGATATTCAATTTTTTTATTATGATATGGAATCTCATTGAAAAAGGAACTCTTTTTTACCATAAGGGAGAAATTGATAAAAAGAACTCATTTGAGTATATTGGTGGTAGCAAAATTTTAGTTGAAGGCATTGACAAAGACAAATTATATTGATTTAGTATTGTGGGGATTGCTAAGCACAATTGGAAAGTCTATTATATGCACCCATAAAAATATGAAGAAAGTGGATTGGTTGAGATTGAAGATGATTTAATCTTTATTGTTTTAAAATATAAAGGAGTGAAGATTTATTTTGGGTGTGAGTATAATGAAGAGAAAGTGTCAAAAGTGGATAATATGGATGATATCTAGTTTTCAAAAATAGTAAAGAAAAAGACAATAATTAGACAAAGGATGAATTACTTACTATGGGAGTGAGTAATATGGACGATAAAGGCTATAATGAAGAAAATATTGTGGTATCAAATAAGAATGATGATGATAGTATGCCCACTATTGATGGTTTGCATATTGAAGTTGAGGATGGGCATGTAGAAATAAAAAGTATGAGAACTAAAGTTAAAGGTGTGCATATTGAAATTAAAAGTATAAGACTAAGGTTAAGGGCATGCAAATTGAAGTTGAGGGTGTGTGTATTGAATTTATGGCTATGCAGACTGAGGTTGAGAGTTTGCTTAGTAAAGTTGAAGGTGTGCATAATGAAAAGAAGTTAAATGCTTCTGTTAGAAGTAAAGTCAATGATAGTGATCTATTGAATGATTTGGAGTGTGATAGTGGAATAAATAATGATGAGCTTCAAGTTATTACATCAAATACAAAGAAGGAAATCCAAAATAAAAATTAAAGATGAGGTCGTGAATGATGATGTTGAAAACCATGAAAGTGAAAAGGCACGTTAGATGACCCACATGATTCTGAATCTAAAAAGATAGTGGGTACAATGAGAGTGATGAGCCAGATCAATACCACATAAGTTTATATAAGGATGTTTATAATGTAATAAGAGGTAAGTACAAAAACTTTTATTATGATCCATGTAACATTCCAGCTTGGACTATATGTTTAAAGTTTAAAGATGCTAAGGAATTCAAGGAGGTAGTTATTAAATACTCCCTTTCAGAGAGTTTGGGTCTGAAATACAAGAAAATTAGAAATCTTAAGTGAAGTAAGATGTGCACCATATTGGTCTTGGTTACTTTTTACAAATATTGAGAGAAACAACAATAATTCTATCGTTAAGATATATGAGCCCAAGCACAATTATACAACCACTAATGTTAATTGACTCATCACATCTAAATAAATAACAAGCCATTATAAGGACAAGATTAAGTCACAACCAAACATTAAGGTTGCAAACTTAAAGGCCTTATTACTGAAGGAGTTAAGAGTAGATGTGAGGTTCAACACCCGTAAAAGAGCAAAGGTTATTATCATTAAGATGATGCATGGGTGTCATATGGAAGAATTTGCTAAACAGTTAGGGTATAATGATGAGGTGAACAATAAGAACCTACGTACGATATGTGCAATTAGAACAATAACTAATATTGATGATAAAAGGGTGTTTGAAAGATGTTAGAATTGTTTCAATGCTTGTCAAAGAGGTCAGATTGAAGGTTGTAGACCAATAATATGACTACATGAATGTTTCTTGAAAGGAATGTATAAAGGACAATTATTGGTTGCTGTTAGATGGATGGAAACAATCAAATATTTCGTATTGCTTTTAGTATGATTGATGTTGAATGTACAAAAACATAGAATTGGTTTCTAAAGCTTTTAGTTTCAAATTTACAACTTGGAGATGACAGTAGTTCACATTCATATCTTACATCCAAAAAGATATTTTCTCATGTTTTTAATTATACATGTTTGTCTATTTTATCATAGTGTTTATTCTTATTAGTTTTTACTACTATTTCTTAATAAAATTATAAAACTACAACCAAATGCTAAATATAAAATATGTGCAAGGCACATCTATATTAATTGGAGAGAGAGATGGAATGGAGATGATCTAAAGTTTCAATTCTAGAAGATAGTTAAGGCATCTTTTGTCCCTGATTTAATAATCAGTTGCATGTGTTAAATGAATTAAGGCCAAGTTTTGTTAAAGATCTATTGGAATATCCCACAAAGACATAACGCAAGACATATTTTAGTACCAATACTAAATCAATTATGTGGATAATGATATAAGTGAGACCTTCAATAGTTGGATCTTAAAGGTCAAAGTGAAGCCAATTTTTAGCGTGTTAAAGCATATTAGAAAGACGGCGATGAAGGGATGCATGCAAAAAGGTGTTTGGTAAATATTGATGTTAATACTGGAAATTCTTTTAGTTACTATCTTCTATGTTCTCTTCCCTTTTTTATTATTCAAATAATGGATAATTTATACTTTTAGTTGATAGAAAATTTGTGGTGAATCATTTTTATTAGCATATCTCAATTCCACTATCTTTCTTATTAGATAGTATAATAATTCAAATGAGAATTATTCCTTAATTACATCACCACCCTAGAAAACATTACCTCCTTACATATTGTGTACACAAGAAGTTTCACATTAACTGCGATTTTTTAGGCTTAAATAACTAAAAAAGTAGACAATATATTGGTTCATACAACTTACAAGAAATTTTCAATTAAGCAGAACATTCCTAATAAACTACTATAATACAACACCAAAGTTTATGAAGTTCATATTCTTCAATTTTCAATAAATATAGAGACAAATGTAGCTACAAATATTACACCATATATTCTATAATAAAATATCTTCTTTTACAATCTTCTTATCTTAAATATTGTATATTTCAGTGCTACTTTTACTTATGTCAATTCATCTTGTAACTCATGCATATTATCCATGCATTTACCATCCTTTAACTTTTTATTCTCAAGTTACAACCTTTATTCTCAAATCTCAATTTATTTATAATAGATTTTACCTTTTCACCAAAATCTTCATCCACCCATTTAAAAAATTACGTCCCTCTTCCTATAATAAATTAGTAATATAGTTTATTTATTATCAAATAGTAACTACTTTATTATTAATAATCAACCTACCTTATAAATAGTGCATCCATAAAATTTCATTTCAGGATTGTCATTGGTCGAAAAAGTCACCAAAGGACATTGATTTCTATATTGAAAAGAAACATGCTCATCATATTACTTTTCATAAAGACTTCTTATAGTTGATTTAAAAGATTCAACATCCATTACGATTGATTAAAACCTACACCAATCAAATACCAAACTTCAATGTATCTCCCTGTTCATATAGTAACTTTAATGATTTAAGGCAACCAAGTTAAATTAATTTAGTCAGCAACATTATAATGATTATAACTAGCTTATAAAGACTATAAAAAGGTGAAGGCATTACAAACATTATAACCAGCCTATAACAACTTTATATAAATTTGAAGAGAGTAAGAGAACAATAACTATTCGTACATTATTAAACAAAGATCAATCATCACTTAAACCCAAATTTGAAGAGAGTAAGAGAATAGCATAATCAAATGATTTATCACCTATAAAACCCAAAAAGAGCTTACCTTTATTGACTGAGAGGAAGATAATGGATAGTGGAGAGAGAGAGAGATAGAGAGGAAGCTAACAAACTTAGAGTAATGTAGAGATACGAAGCTTCAGGATATAAAAAGAGGATCAAAAGAGAGACAAAAAGATTGAAAACATAGATAAAGAATTGAAAAATGAGTGGAAGATATAAGGGAGAAAATGAAGGAGTGATAATGGAATGGAGATGATCTTTGTTGTGTTAACTTTTGTAAAAATACTAAAATGCCCTTATTGGTCTCCCTTTCGATGAATCCCACACTACATAAGTGGAGCATGCACCACAAACTTCGTATAGCAGTGAATTAAGGGTCTAATGAAAAACTTTAAACAAGTTGAAGGTTAATTTAACAAAAATGAAGTTTGAGGATCAATTTACACCTAACATTAAAGTTCAAAGATCAATTTGAACTTTTTTTTCTCGCTTTTTCCATATGGATATGTGAAAGATGACACCGAAATCATTAGATAGAAGAGAAATGCATAGTAAACTCAAAATTAGAACTCTTTATGATATTAATGTAATTGTCACTACAAAATTAAAATCAAAGATGAGAAAAAGATGTTATGTCATGTAACCACCTTTTTATTTGTTGGTTTATGTGTTACAACTAATTGGCTGATTATAGTTTTCATGACATAATTATTTAAAGCTATTTTATATACATATTTTTTAATTAATTGATATATAAAATAAATTATGTACGATAAATGTATATTGCAGATAAAATTACAATGAGATCATAATTATAAGATTTATAATACATACATAAATTGTTTATAGCTATTTTCTTATTAAGACTGAATATTAATAGAGCATAAAGACTAGTAGATAAAAATGAATAAATAAATAAATAAGGTAATTTAATTAAGTTGGATTTGATTGTAAAGTTTGAAAAACTTTTAATGATAAATATGATATATTTAATAACTAATGATTAATATAAAATATCGAATCTTATTTAGGCCTAATTGATATTTAATTAAAACTAATCTTAATTATAATTATAATTATAATTATAATTATAATTATTTAACTAAATTACAAAAGGTCCCAATCATATTATAAATAAGCATATACTTTAAATCAACTAACACTTCTTACTTACCCTTTTCTATACTACTTATAGAGTTCCCTCAACTAGTTGGTGCAAATAATGTTAAAGGTCGAATAGTTAGGCAGTTACGATGGTAAGATGAACCTATTTTAGAAACTAATTCGAGGGAAACTGTAAAAGAAGAATCAAACTTATAATAAGGTATAATTTATATTTATACTTATTATATTTATCTATTAATAATATTATAGAATTTAAAGTCATCATAAATTTTGAAAAGTTAATTGAATAGAAGTTTTATTTTTCTTTTACTTTATGCATGATTAGATTTCATCTTGATTTCTTAAATAGTGTTTTCTAATAAAATTTTATTTGATTGTTTATTTAATGCAAAATTCTAGTGATGATTTAATAAAAATGATAAATATGTAAGTATGTAACTTGATTTTAATATTTCAAAGCATTCAATTTCAATCATAACATTTTTAAAATATTTAAAATAGGCTCTAAGTGGACAAAAATTAAATGAGATTAAGTTTTCGTCTATTAAGTGTCACGTCATCACTTACATAATAATTTTAATATTTTTATCAAAAAGTGTGACTTATTTTAAAAAGTTAAATTTAGTTATTATTATATAATTATTATGTTGTTTATTGTGAATATTGATTATTATTAATTGTAATTCCCAAATGTTTAAAACCGAATTAGGTTTTAGGTCTTCACACCTCTCCTCCCTCTAGTTTCTTTCTAGTTTCACATCTCTCTTATCTTTAGTTTCTCTACCTTGGCTCCATTAGTAGGTTCTATATCACTCATCGACCTGTATCTCTCACTCATTCAATCATTGCGCAACCAAAGTTAGAAGTTTGTTAGGCTTATTCTCTTGAAGACCCATTACAAAAAGATTCACTTTACAATACTCAAAGCTCAAACCCATTTATAAGGAGTCAGATTACTTAACAAAAAAGCAATATGGGATGCACACTCTTTGTTGCATCATAATTCAAAAAGCCATGAAACAAGAACCATCATAAAAGGCATAACCAATATCTTCTTCCATATCTTAGTCTTCTCGTCATGATTCCATTTTATTATCTAATAAGAATACATGTATAACTACCTTAAGTAATATAGCCCAAATTCCATGTCTGGTTCATTATCATATTAGAGCTATAATGGAATGAGGAGATAAGGCTGAGAGAGATAAATTAGAGAGAGAGAGAGAAACTTAAGAGAGTAGAGGTGTGAAACTAGAGAGAAGAGAGGTATAAAAACTTGAAACATTTGGAAATTAGTTTTTTTTTCAATTAAGTTGACTAGGGTTTTTGATACAATTAACAATAAATAATATTCACAATTAAGTAATATAATTACTGTTGTAAAATAATTGAATTGATTAAAAAATAATTACTAAAGTTAAGTTTTTTAAATAAGTTACTTAGGTGCTACTATGCCACATGACATACAGTGACAGTGAAGCCAATTTATTGATTAGAAGTATATAAAAGTGTTATATCAACAGTGATATAGCACCTTTGAACGGGTTATTAAAGCCCTTAAAAGCAATTATTATTATTCACTAAATTCTTGTAGTAGTCGTAAAACTAGGTCGAATCTCAAGAGAACTAAAAATTAGTTTTATAATTTCAGTTGACAAAACAAAATATGAGTTTATGATTATTATAAAGTAAATTTAACAAGGAATCAAAATAAATCAACTAATATTAAAATGAGAAATTTAATATTACTTAACTCTAATTTAAGGGAAGTATTTCATCTAATTGTAACTATAATCATTAGTCTAAAAAGAAGAATCTTCACAATTTAAGCAGTTAGTTCTAAACATATTATGATAATCATAATAAGTGTCATTTTTCTCCTAAATTAATTGGTTCAAACCCAATATTCGAACCAAAACATACTTTAAAATTTATTAGATATGATAGCATTCCATATCACTTAAATAATAGTAACAAGCTTAATGAAAAAGACTAAACCCTAAATTAAATAATTGAGATAGCTATAAGTATTAAACTTAGTTTACTTATTTCTATTTTAAGTTAAATGTGCAAATTCATAAAATAACTTGTTTGCTAACTGTACCAATCATACATTATTTTTACAATCATTGAATTCATGGATAGCTATAGAATAATCAACGTCAAGTTAATGTATTAGATTAATCAATATTAATTATTCATAAAATATAAGAATATAAAACAAGAAATACTTGAATTAAAATAAAAATCTAGGTTTTGAACAAAAACTCATAAGGTTTGAAATGGAGTTTTGAATCTCATTAAACTAGAAAATTTAGATTTAGCCACACGTTGCTAATTTTTTAACATCAAAAAATAGATGAAAAGATGAAAGACGAAGAGAAAACATAAAGAAAAATGAAAGAAAATTATGGAGAAGGTGTGTGACATTTTTTTCTTCTTTCCTACTAAAAAACTTAACTTCTTCTAATATTCTAGAGATTATCTTTTAAATAAATCCAAATCCCTATATAATAGGGCTAGGAATAATCTCCTAATTAAACTAAAACTCTTTTAATGAATCTGACTTTAGGCGTGATCTCTCCTTATCCACTGTAGCAATTTGACATCTTTTTTTTTCCAAAATTTGTGACTTTGACAAATAGTGATCCAATTTAATCTAATTTCTTGTCATCTCTTAAAACAAAATAAATATTAATTTTACTAATTAAGCACCAAAATCAATCTAAAACAAAATAGATAAGTTCAATTAAAATAATCAAATCACATTTTATCAAATTCTCTCACACTAAACTCCTGCTTGTCTTCAAGCATAAAAAATTCAATATATCAATCATCCTTATAAAAACCTCTTATCTTCTTTTATGTTATCCAAAAATATCCTAAAAGCTAATACACATTAAGGCTTTAAGATAAAATAAACCTCTTATCTTCTTTTATGTTATCCAAAAATATCCTAAAAGCTAATACACATTAAAGCTTTAAGATAAAATAACAACAGAGAGAAAAATCACTCATAGGATAAATTTTTAGATGAAAACATAACATCCCATTAATTTCATCAAAATAAAATGAAATAAGACTTAACATGCTCTTATGGATTTCACTCTATATAGTCAAAGTGTTTAAGGTTCATTAAGCCCTAAAATCAAAGCATAGGAAGTTATTTCTATAAGCTTGCTTATGAATCATACGTCCATTGCTAACAAAAATGAATTTAATGCATGAATCAAAGGTACTTGATAGGGTTGTAATGTGGCTTAGGTAAAGGTATGGAAAAAAAAGTTTTTAGGTTAAACAAATTGAAGGAAATCATACAAATGTATACACACAAGTTTCAATTTAAATCAATCCAAAACTCACTTGATTCAATAGGATCCTTTCAATCCCTCTTTTTTTTTTCTCTTTTTATTTTTTATTTTATTTTTAAAAAATAAAAATTCCTTAAAATAAAATAGTCATTAATATCTACAAGGCATGATCTTGTTATGATTGTTAGAATTTTGGAATTTAAGAGACTTCATTCCAAAAAGTTGAATCACATAAGATGTGATCTCGCCTTAATAATTTTGGTATTCTGGAACTTAAGACCACTGCTAACCTAAACTGAGTAACATAAGGTGTGACCTCGCCTTAGAAATTGTAGTATTATGGAATTTAAGACCTAATTTTTCCCTTACACTAGTAAAACATTACACAAAACCAAACAAATTAAATCTATAAATAATTAAAATGAAACTAACAAAAATCATCATATTTGGGTGGCCTTCCAAAGAAAATTGTTCAACATAACTAACAAAAATCATTGTATTTGGGTTGCCTTCCAAAAATAAAACATTTTTATGCTCATGGGAGATTTTCGTCTCAATATTCTGCGTATTAGGGAAGTGCCATATCAATATGCATCACACTTGAACCTATCATATCCTCATAAATAGGCATGTCAATGGGTCGGGTCGGGCCGCCGGGCCGGCTCTTGGTTATGGTGGCCCGCAGGTCGGGATGGGCCAACCAGTCGCCCAGTCCGGCCTACCCGCCATTTGTTTTTTAATTAAAAATTTCAAAACTGGGCCAGGGCGGACCATGGTCGGCCCGTGGCCTATCCAACCCGGGCTAAAAACGGGTCAGGCCAGGCCATTTTTGCCATCCCTACTCATAAAATTGCTTCAATTTTTGTCTATTCACCTTGAAGAGCTTTCTTGTATCTAAACTCTTTATTTCTATTACACCATAAGAAAACACATTAGTGACAACAAAAGGACCATTCCATTTAGAAAAGTAACTTCCTTGGCATGTGCTTTAATTGAGAATTATATAATAACACTTTCTGTCCTACCTCAAATTGCTTCCTTAAGATCATATTATCATAGAACTATTTGGTTTTCTCTTTTTAAATTCTCGAATTCTTATAAATGCCCAACCTTTGTTTCTCTAACTTTTATAATTGCAATTTCTTTGCCTCTCCAACTTTTTCCAAATCCATGTTGCAACGATAACACCAATAAGATTTATGTTTAATCTCTACCAATAAATGACAAGCTTTACCAAAAACCAATCAGTAAGGAGACATTCCTATTGATGTTTTGTAAGTTGTACAGTAAGCCCAAAAATTGTTGTTTAAACATAAACTCCAATCCTTTCTTCCCGAATTTACTGTCTTTTGTAAACTAGCTTTTGTTCTCTATTTGATACTTACACTTGTTCATTTATTTGTGGATTATATGCGATGGCTACATGATGCACTTTATACTTTTTAAACAAAGTTGCCACTACTTTGTTACAAAAGTGACTCCCTTTATCACTAATAATGGCCAGTGGAACTTTTAACATATTGAAAATATTAGACTTTCTAAAACCTACCTCGACTGCAGAATCATCAGTCTTAGTGGCTTTTGCTACCCCCACTTTAAAACATAATCAACTACCAAGAGTATGTAAGAAAAACCACGCGATGTAGGAAAAGGGGCCATAAAATCAATTCCCCATGCATCAAATATCTCAACGATAAGAATTGGTGTTTAAAGCATTTCATTTCTATGAGATAATGTACCTATAATTTGGAATCTATCATAACTTTTACAAAAACACATAAGCATTCCTAAACAAAGTCTCCTAACACAAACCATTATCCAAAACTTTTCTAGAAGTTTGTTTGAGACCAAAGTAACCACCACATCCATAATTGTGACAAAAAGTTAAAACAGAATAATGTTCATCATCTAGCAAATAAGATCTAATAACTTGATCAAAGCAAAACTTCCATATGTATGGTTCATCCTAAACATAATATTTTGCCTAATTCCTTATCTTTTCCTTCCAAGACTTACTAATTTAATTATGTAAAGTTCTACTAACTAAATAATTAATAAGTTGTATGTACCATGTTATATCTTTCATTTAGAGCAATTACTCATAGGAAAAGTTTCAAAAATAGATAAAATATCTTTATCCCTTATCAACTACTCAATTGCATTTTCTACTCCTTTTCAATCCCTTATTACCAAATGAAAGTCTTGAAGTAGAAAAATCCATTGTATCAACCGCATTTTTTACTCTTTCTTTGCCAAAATGTATTTCAATGTTATACAGTTAGAGTACACAATAACTTTAAGGCCAAGCAAATAAGATCTAAATTTATCTAAAGCAAAAACAATTGCTAAAAACTCCTTCTCAATTGTAGAGTAATCACATTGTGTTCTTGAAGCATAACAAATGATGTGACTGTTTCCTAATCCTTTGGCCTAAAACAACTCCCAACGCATAGTTGCTAGCTTCATACATGATCTTAAATGGAAGGTCCTCCTTTGGTGGTTACATAATCGACATACTTGTCAATAATGCTTTGAGTTCCTCAAAACCTTCTTAATATTCCTTTTTAAATTCAAATGGAACATCTTTTTGCAGTAACTTTGACAATGGTATAGCAATCTTAGAAAGATATTTAATAAACTTGCAATAAAATCTTGTATGTTCAAGAAGTCATTGTAATTCCCTAATGTTGGTAAAGTAAGGTAAGTTCACAATTAGATCCAGTTTTTCTTTATCAACTTTTATGCCCCTAGATAAAATTACATGTCCATAATGATGCCTTGATTAACCATAAAATGACATTTTTCATAATTCAACACCAAATTTGTTTCAATGCATATCTTAATAACCTTCAATAAATGATTTAAGCAATCATCAAATGAATATCTATACATAGTGAAATCATTCATAAATACTTCAATGTAATTCTCAATATACTTGGAAAAATACTTATCATGCATCTTTCAAATGTACCTGGAGCATTACAAAGACCAAAAAGCATTCTCTTGAAGGCATACATTCAAAAAGCAAAAAACATGATTTATCGACAAATCTTTCCAATATTTGATTTCCAAAGGGTAATGAGAAATGATCCTTTCTAATGGCCAAGTTGAGCTTTCTAAAATTATGCACATTCGATACCCATTTTACACCCGCATTGGTACCTACTTATCATTTTGATCTTGTGTCGTTATCTCCCCAAATTTCTTTAGTAGAGTATGAACTGGGCTCACCCACTCACTATCCAAGACCAGATAGAATATACTTGCATTCAAAAGTTTTAAATTTTCTTTCATTACTACATCTTTCATTGTGAGATTGAGTCTCCTTCGTGGTTCACTTATTAGCTTACTATTTTCTTCTAAAAGAATTTTATATATGTAAATTGTCAGATTTATGCCTTTTCTATCAACTAAAGTTTAACCAATTGCAATTATATACTCCTTTATAAGTGTTACCAGTTTTTCCCCTTACCCTGTAGTCAAGGTTTTTTAGATGATCACAAGTAGTGACTCTTTTTCACCCAAATATATGTAATTCAGATGATTAGGTAGGGCCTTCAATTATATCGTCAGAGCCTACAAAACAGAAAACAATATTTTCTTGTGAGTTATAGTAATTTTAACATTTAAAGTTTTTGAATCTATTATTATTACTAATAATGATTATACAACTTCATAAGTTTCATCAACTTGCTAGTTCACTTTCAATTTATCATTGGGCTCCTACTAATTTCTAACATTTTCTTCTTCAAAAATATCCCACATAATTTAATCTATAATATCCATATGGTAAATAAAGTGAAAAATGTTAAGGTACTTCACTGTTTTGCAAAATATTGAATTTCACTATCTCCTAATCAAACTCAATAGAAGGAGTACTCTCATCCACATCAAATTTTGTTTTAGTCATCTTTATAAAAAATGTTCCCAACGAAATTGAAGCTAAATGTTCTACACTATCTCTATCCATTTTTAAGATGTAAAAGCCCATTGGAATTATCAAACTAGTAACCTAAACTAAAACATCATCTATAACACCAATAAGACACACATAAGAACGATTAGCTATCTGAATAATCACATTAGTTTCTTACAGAGAATTCATATTTAAAGTTTGGTAAATTGAGTACGACATGACATTGATAGATGCGTCTAAGTTTACAATAGAACGCTCAATTTTATTATTACCAATGATATAAGGAAATGTAAACATACCTAGATCTTTGCATTTTTTGGTAATTTTCTATTTATCATAGCTAAACATTCTTAACCAGAGATATTCTCTCCTTATCCTTCGTCTTCATTTTATTGTGCATTAGTTCTTTCAAGAACTTTGCACATTTTAAAATTTTCTTGATGG
>JAOQMS010088941.1:0-20003 GCA_027563885.1 Erythroxylum longipes | reverse complement strand
GGAGATACCAGAGGCTGGTAGGGAGACTGATTTATCTTTCTCATACTAGACCAGACATAGCATATGCAGTTGGGGTTATTAGTCAGTTTATGCACGAGCCACAAGTGCAACATATGGATGCCGTTGTCAGAATCCTTAGGTAATTGAAAGGAACGTCTAGAAACGGGATCTTATTTCAGAAGAATGGGAACTTAGAAGTAAAAGTCTATATGGATGTAGACTGGGCTGGAAATCCAATAGATAGAAGGTCAACTACTGGATATTTTTCTCTGGTTGGAGGAAACCTGGTGACTTGGAAAAGCAAAAAACAGAAAGTGGTGGCTCTCTCAAGTGCTGAAGTAGAATTTAAAGGAATAGTTAAAGGCCTTGTGGATTGTGAAGTTAACAATAGAATTGGGCTTTCCCCCTAAAGGTGCTTGTGAGCTATTGTGTGATAATAAAGCAGCTATTAGCATCTCAGAAAACCCGGTGCAACATGAAAGAACCAAACATGTGGAAGTTGATCGGCATTTCATCAAGGAGAAACTAGAAAGTGGCATTGTTAGTCTACCACATGTTGAATCAGAAGACCAGTTAGCGGATGTCCTAACAAAAGCTGTTGTGGGGAGAACTTTCCACGAAGCACTTCGCAAGTTAGGGGTAGGAGATCCCACCGCCCAACTTGAAGGGGAGTGTTAGATTAGGAATCGTAACAGAAAGAGAAAGTTGTGATCCTATCCCTAAATTATAGGCTCACTTCTATTCAACTACTAGTAGTGCTTATCATGGCCCTGTAATTTAGTAACTGATAAGCATAACTAGTATATATAATCCACCGTCTGTAAACGTAAAATTATTATCAAACTATGTTCTATCATTTTCTTACTGTGTCTAATATTTTCCTCCTGGGCATTCAATACACATCTACTACATTTTCGTGTGCCTTCATCAACTTGGTGCCTGTGATCACATTTATAAAGTCGTTACCATTCAGGCACGATTTCTAATTGCTTGATTTTGAGAAGGTCAATCAAAAAGTTTCTGATTTATCCCTAAGCCTCTCTTTGGTATACAACAGAACGGAGACTGTGAATATTAAGAACAACAGCGGGAGAGCAAAACTATTTGGTGCATTGGTGTGCGTTGGTGGTGCCATGACATTGACATTTTACAGGGGAATGCCTTTATTCAAGGAGACACATTCACAATCTGTAGTTCAATCACTTGATCAAGTTAAAAGAACTCAGAGGTGGACGATAGGTTGTATACAATTGATCGTAGGAATGCTTTTCTGGGCTTCATGGTTTCTACTTTAACCAAACATTGGGGCCAAGGATCTTTTGTCGAATTTTATGGTGTCTTATTCTATCCCATGAATCTTAACCATTCATTTATGCGGATCTTACGTAGGTCCCGTATAAATAAATGCAGGACCTGCATAAATGAATGGCTGAGATTCATGGGACAGAATAAGACACCATAAAATTGGACAGAGGATCCAGTCTCAAACATTGGGAAGAGATATGCCTGCCAATACTCTAGCACTGCCATAATGTCGTTCTTGGGTGCCATTCAGTCAGCTGGCTTAAGTTTTTCCACAGGAAACAACCTCTCCACGTGGGTTCTGATGAGTAAAATACAAATCATGACAGTATTGTGCGCTGTAAGTATAATTTCATACTCACTACTTGCATTGCACAGTATCAGCGCCCTAAATTTCACTTCACGTTCACCTTGATAGAAGATAATCCTTATATGCTCCCATTCAAATTCAAATCTCCTGTATCATGTAAAATTATCTGCTAAATCTTGTCAAATAAATCAGATATCTTTCCCTTTAACTTGGGATCTTCAGCTCTTGTACTTTCTATATAAAGCATGTACATACGTGAAGATTAATATGACTTGAAATTTATTCATCAAACTCTGTTATGGTATCAGAGCCTTAGATCCCACTCTCTCCTACCTAGTTTCCTGAATTTTTTTTCTCAACTCAATGCAACGTAGCAACAACCAATAAGGCTCCACAGTGAAATTTTCAACACCCCAAATTCAGCTTTAAAGTTCCAGCCACCAAGGCTCCAAACTCAAGTCCACAATCCTTTACCTACTTCTTATAATCATGAAACTTGCCAACCAAACCACCTCAGCGCTCATCACCATTAACGTCGCTGCTCAAGCTCCTCTCAAACTCACCTCCACTAATTATCTCTCCTAGAAACTCCAATTTCAGAGTCTATTTGTCGGCTATGACCTTCTCGATTATATTGACGGCACTAAACCTTGTCCTCCTGCCACCTATACTGAAAATGGCATCACACTCTCAAACCCAGAACATTATCTCTGGATTCGTCAAGACCAGCTGATTCTCAATGCCCTTATTGGCTTAATCTGTCCAACCATGATCCCATTTATAGCCCAATCCAACACATCTAAAGATGCCTGGACAATCGTGTCCAGCATCTATGCCAAACTGTCCCGTGGAAGGATCAAACAACTCAAATATCAGCTCAAACACATCACCAAAGGCACTGCCACTATCACTACCTACATGCATAACATTAAAGCTAAAGCCGATGAGCTAGCTCTGCTGGGATCACCAATAGATCCTGAAGACCTCACTGAGCACATACTAGAAGGCCTCCCTGACTCCTACAAAGAAGTAATCTTGGTAGTCCAAGCCCGTGACTCAACAATCCCTTTTGATGACCTCCATGAAAAGCTTTTGAATACAGAGGTTGCTCTCCTTGCCTCCCCAAGTGAATCCTTTACACTCCCTGCAACAGCGAATCCCACATCTTCCAAACCAAAGTGGCAACCAAGACCATCCTGGCACACCAATCAACCTTGGCAACCTGCCACTCCACGCACAACCAACACTTCCTCCTACAATACAGCTGGTCTCTCCTCCCCAACCACCTCACGTCCTCAAAAGCCATATCTTGGCTACTGTCAAATTTGCCGAACTCAAGGCCACATAGCCAAGTTCTTTCCTTCCTACAGAATTATGCCCATTCAACAGCAGACCACCACAACACGACATCCGCAAGCTCATGTCACCACTACCTCTCCTGACACTCCATCCTGTTTATGGAAGTTTTAAAGGCTCTTTTAGAATTTGACTTTGATGGAGGAAAATACTAGTAATATTTTCCACTAATGAACCACATGCTTATTAGTGCTGGGCTTCTTTTCGTTAACAAGTCGGTTAAACTTGGTCACGCAGGGAATAGTAGGGTTGGTTCTGTGCTACGTAGCTTGTCATGGTGTGTTAAGAAGAGGGGTCCTGTCTTCACTGTTATATTCAGTCCCCTCACTACAACAAATAGCACATTTAGCAATGTTTTCTTTTGCGATGTTTGAAAAATCGTCGCCAAAAGTTACAATATTGCAATAATTTTACAAAATTGTTATTAAAATTAAGCATTTAGCAACTAAACTAAAAAGCATCACAAAAGGAACAACATTTCACGATGAATTAAGAAATCGTCACCAAATGGTGAACATTTATTGACAATTACATGAAAATCGTCACTAAATAATCCACAATGGGTGACGATTTCAGATATTTGTCACTAAATTAACTTATAGTCACATTTTTCAAAAATCGTCACCATAATTTGTTAAACATTTGGTGACCAATCTAGGAAATCGTCACCAAAGGGTTCACAGTTGGTGATGATTATACAAAATCGTTAGTAAAAAGACATTTGGTTTTTTGCTATGTTTTTGAGACTATCGATGAAAGTGACCATTTGGTGACGATATTATGAAGTGTGACCAAAAGATCAAGATTTGGTGGCTAATTTTGGGAATCGTCACCAAATGTTACATATTCAGTGACAATTTTTGAAAATAGTCACCAAAGGGTTGACATTTTCCAAAATTGTTAAACTAACATTTTTATACTCTATCATAGTTAAGTGCTCTAAATTTCACTTCACGTTCACCTGTTTTTCGAAAACCATTTAACAATTGGCCAGTCAAAACCCAGGTTCATTTTTTGTTTTCTTTTTTCCTGTTTATGGAAAATTTAAAGGCTCTTTTAGAATTTGACTTTGATGGAGGAAAATACTTGTAATCTTTTTTACTAATGAACCAAATGCTTATCAATGCTGGGCTTCTTTTTGTTAACAAGTCAGTTGAATTTGGTCATGCAGGGAATAGTAGGGTTGGGTCTGTGCTACGTAGGCTTGTCATAGTGCATCAAGAAGAGAGGTCATGTCTTCACTGTTGTATTCAGTCCCCTCACTACAACAAATAGCACATTTAGCTACGTTTTCTTTTGCGACATTTGAAAAATCGTCGCCAAAAGTTACCATATTGCGACAATTTTACAAAATTGTCATTAAAACTAAGCATTTAGCCACTAAACTGAAAAGTGTCACAAAAGGAATAACATTTCGCAACGAATAAAGAAATCGTCGCCAAATGGTGAACATTTAGTGACGATTACATGAAAATCGTCACAAAATGATCCACAATGGGTGACAATTTCAGATACTCGTCGCTAAATTAACTTATGGTGACTCTTTTTAGAAATCGTCACTATAATTTGTTAAACATTTGGTGACCCATCTAGGAAATCATCACCAAAGGGTTCACAATTCGTGATGATTATACAAAATTGTCAGTAAAAAGACATTTGGTTTTTTGCTAAGTTTTTGACATTATCGCTAAAAGTGACCATTTGGAGATGATATTATGAAGTGTGATCAAAAGATCAAAATTTGGTGACGAATTTTGGGAATCGTTATCAAATGTTACAGATTCAGTGACGATTTCTAAAAATCATCACTAAATGGTCCACATTCAGTAACGATTACTAGAAATCGTCACCAAAGGGTTGACATTTTCTAAAATTGTTAAACTAATATTTTTATAATAAATCACAGTTAAGATAAGTTTTATTAGAAATTTGTTTTTAATGTTTACAATGTACTATTGAAAAAACATAAACAACATAATTTTAAGTGTTAAATAGTAGTATTAATTAATCATTAATATTTACTAATATTGCAAAAATTAGTTATAAAAATTTAAATAATTGTATCAATATAATAATATAATATATAGAGTAGTACAAACTTTGAATTAGAAGTTTAACAATTTATACAGTTATAGAACTAGAACAATAACAGTCCATACTCAATAGTACGCAGCTTGACCCTTAACTAGTAGACAGGTTGTTTGACAAATTCTTATAGATACAACTATAAATCAATTTTAAAGTTGAGTCCAGTTTATTGCATCGATAAATGACAATGATATAATTATTTATTTGGATAAGTGACATAAGAGTCAGTAAAGGTAAATGAGTCCCCGATGTCTGGATTCTCAAGAAGGGTCCTTACACGTTCGAAGGCACCAATTGAAACAATAATAGTTCTTCCTTCAAGTGTAGGGTTTTTCACACTCTCTTGCTATAGCTTTTCTGCTATAGCTAAACTTGTAAAGGATACAATGAATGAGTCGGTAGATTTAGTATGAAAGACAAGTTTTTCAGATGAACTGCTAGTACAGAACGGTTTACCTAAAACACAATCAGTATAGAACTTGGATATTGTCAGATTAGTAAACTGTTAAATGAACTGAAATTGGAGTGACATGCATACGTGAATGAGCAAATCAAGTCTATAGAATTGACGTATTTTCCAAAACAACCAATTTCCCTAATCCTTTACAGACCGTTGTGACATTCCTCACCTCTATGGGCATACATGTCATCTTCGAGATTCAAGGAAGCTTAAAACAACATGTAGTATATACCATCAAATGTGAATATATATAATAGCTTCATAAAAGGAAATGATATGTACATAATAAGGAAAGTGACTTTGTTCGATCGATATATTAAATACCTTGGAGCAGAAGATCGGCCATGGAAGGCAAACAATCATTAGTGTATGAAGGGGAGATTTTTCCTGCATTGTTTATTTCTTCAGTAAGGACAGTTTTTTCACATTCCTCCCAATAGAATGAATTAATACCATCTGGAACTAGTCTCCATGTTAAAATTCCTTTAATAATATTAAGAAGTATATTCTGCAAATGTCGAGTTAGAATAAAATGATGATATGTTCAATTCCAATTTTGATAATAAGTGAAAATAGTCCCGTTTAGCACTTATACATCTTCAATATGCCTAATGATATGAAGGTGTGAGAAACTAAAATTTCAAAAATCTATTGTGTAGTTTGTATCATATGCAACATTTAGAATTTAAAGTAGAAAAGACATGATTATGTTCTTGATGTACATAAATATAATATTATTTATATTGAGCTATATTACTATTAATGGAAATGAATAAAAGTAAAATACTCTTGAAGACCTTTCATCAAATAGTTACGAAGCTTTGATGAGGGAAGTGTTAAAGGTCGTTAGGAAGAAGCCAACTCATATACAAATAACAAAGATAGGTAGTGAATCATCTTCAAAACACAATCGTAAATACAACTCATACATCAAATGCATAATTAAGAACTCACAATAAACACCTAAAGGTATAAGTTAAACTTAGCACAACTTCGTTGATCAAAATAGAACAAAAGAATAATACCGAATCAGTTAATAATGGTTCTTCGACGGTGATGATCATAATACAGAACCCAAATATAAGAGAAAATTTTTAGAAATGTTGACAGCTTGAATGAGAATGGAGTAGCCTTTTATGTTTTTGTCTTTGAAAACCTAATACAAAACGATGTCATTTTTCTCGTTTAGGTAAACGATGTCGTTTATTGTTTACTGTAGTTGTTTAAAAGTAGTATTAAATAATTTGCTACGATCTATTGTATTTGGTCGACCAACGTCAGATATAGCGACTAATACTTGGTTCATCACTAAAGCCTGCAGGTTCGTAAATATTTTTTAATAAATTTATTTTCCTATTCCAAATAAAACATAATTTGAATTAAAAATTAAATTATTCAATTGAAAAGTATTTGCAAATTAATTTGTTGATCATTTAAATAAATTATAATTGGCTTACAATTTTTGAATATTATACATTTTGATTATTATAATTTCAAAAAACGTATATAAAAATTATACATTTTAATTATTGTAATTTAGAAAAACTAAATTATAATAATTTAACAAGACATTGTAATATAATTAGAAAACTATTTATAACAAATTAAAATTAAAGATTAGTCATTCCCAAAAATTAAGCAAATGAAGAACAATTGCATATATGAGTGAGAAGATTAATTTAAAATTTCTTAGGATGTATTAGGAATACCTCATATATATTAATCAATTAAGAAGATTAAGAAAGTATTTGGGTGACGATGTGGAAATTTGGTAGCAGATTGTTTACCATTTATGACTAAGTATGGGGTTGGTTGTGGAATGTTGAACAATTTGCAATGCTATTATATTTTCGTAGCAAACGTTAAACATTTGGCGACGAAACGTAAATTTCTCGCCAAATGTACCTTATGAGAAAAATTAAACGAATTCATTTTCATTCCAATTTAAGTGACTAGGTATGGTATTTGGTTTCGAAATGTAGATTGGTTGTGGAATGTTGAGCAATTTGCGACGTTGTTATATTTTCATAGCAAATATTTTACATTTGGTGACAAAATGTAGGATCGTTGCCAAATGTACTGGATGACAAAAGTTAAACGACTTCGTTTTCATTCCAATTTAAGTGACTGAGTATGGTATTTGGTTATGAAATGTAGATTGGTCACATAATGTCGAACAATTTGCGATGCTATTTTATTTGTGTAGCAAATGTTTTACATTTGACGACGAAATGTAGATTCGTCGCCAAATGTACCAGATGACAAAAATTAAACAAACGCTGGGACGAACTACGTCTTCCTAGCATATGTTAAATGAAAAACAAATGAGGTCATCTTCCTCCTCAAATTTTCGTCTCCCCTGCACTTGCTTATGCCTTTTTCCTCTGTTGGTTGTCTTCATTTTCTCTTCTGCTCACTGACGTTTGTGTGCTTCTGTCTTCTCCAGTCGTCGTCCTCCTGTCCTTCGGTTGAGGTTAGTCATTCAACACCTGTTCTCTGTGATGAATGTCGTGTTCACAATGTTGGTATAGTAAGGGAAACTACCTCACATTTTAGAAGGTTTTTGGAGTGTTTTTTCATTTGTTTTGATAATGTGTGGTGTATTTGGCTTTGCAATGTCTAACAGTACATTTGGGAAGGAATAAGACATAATTTTCTTAGGTGATTTGGGATGAAAATTTCATGCATTTGAAGTGTTCAAAGAAAGTTTTTAATGGAAACTTGTTGTTCCTATGGCAACTTGTTAGCAGGAGGAGATTAGCAAAAACAAGATATCTTTAAAACTTAAATTGGATGTAAACTGATTTGGCCATGCCTTTTGAGGATCATTATTCACTTGAACAATACACCAAATACCTTTCCTTTCGTATCTTCTCATTCTTCTTTTAGAACTTTAAATCCTCTTATAAATCCTAGGGCAAGTATGAGATATTAGAATTATACATCAACATACCATATTCATTAATTGTTACCTTTACTCATTTCTCTAAGCCTACGTATTATATTATATATTACCATACTCCTAATTGTACTGTTTATTTCCTTTAATGCATCAAGAACCACCGGGGACCTTATTCTTGTATATAGTGAAGAACTAATGTGGCTTTTGTAAGTTAGGTAAAAGGATTTGTATTAATAGTTTGTTTTCACCAATTTTTTTAAAATTCCGTTATTACTTATAAAATTTCAGATTTAGTGAAATAGAAGTTGCTTAGAATTGGATTTAGTTGTTAATTACAACTTTGCATTTCCTTGTATCATTTATTAAAACTTTTGTTATTATTTTATTAAATTTAGACTTGGTTAAATGGAGATTACTTGACATTGGACTTAGTTAACAACTTTATATTTCTTTATAGCCTTTCTTATATGATTTTACTCACTAATAACTTAATATAAACATAATTGCAAACATCATAAAATTGAAAATATAGTTGTCTATATAAATAAACATACCTAACAAATAACTATAGTATAATATCAAAGTTGACAAAGTTTATATCCTTCAACTTTTTGACAAAATAGAGTTACAAATATAGTTATTTTCGCTTTCTCTTAGATATTATATATTTCAATGTCACTTTCGCCTTTCCCAATTACCATGTAGCCATAAATGTTATCTATGCACATACCATCTTTTAACATCTTGTTCTGAAACTTTAACCTTTTATTCTTAGTTTTTAATTTATTTATAATAGATTTCTTCATTCACTCTGAGATCTTACTATCATTGTCTTTTTTAAATAAGAACACAAAGACATAATTCATAGGGAAGGGATTGTTAATGTTGAAGAAAGATATAGGTAGAAGTTTATATCATGGTTTCAAAATCGAGTAATTTTCATATTGATTACATATTATGAAAATATGAGAATATGTCTCATCCTCACATTTATTTTCAATATGTCATTACAGATGATACGGTTATATAACCGTAAGGTACAAAAAGTCATAACAACATTATATAGTTTGGAATGTGGGCCTCATATTTGTAGGAAGAAATATACAGGTAGCATTTTTAATGGGGTGAGATTTCACATACAAGATCGAGATAGTCGAGTTAGAAGTCAAAATAGTAGGGTTGTTTGTTGAAAGATGTCATGAGGATGAAATCATTGACTTCTATGTTGTCATCTATGAAATAATAGATTTGCACTACATCAAGAATAAGAAGGTTGTTCTACTTAAATGCCAATGGTTTTATCTAATAGACATGAAAGTGAACGGGCATATTACTAGCATAAATGTTAGTAAGACACGATATGATAATGATCCTTTTGTCTTTGCAAGTCAAGTCAAACAAGTTTTCCACATCAACGATATTATATTGCGTAGCAATTGGAAGGTTGGTCAAAAGTTTCAACAAAGGAATGTCTCTGATCTTTGTGAAATGGATATTGGTCAATTGGATAAGGATGCAGATGGAGTCTATCAAGATATTGGATTAGAGTTCAAATAATGAAGGCATTCTAGAAGATGCAGATATATCATCATTCCATAGGAGAGATTTGGAGCCCAACATAGTTTAACTAGATAAAATCCAAGCCCATCTTATCTTACAAACAAAAGAAGATCAGGATGAATTAAATGACAATGATGATACTTTGCTTGAATATATTAGTGATGAAGAATCCAACGATAATGTACTTAATGATGATTATTTTCAAAATCTTGATTATAAAGATTGAATGTAAATAAATTGTTTGTATTGTTTGAAATGTTATGTTCATATTTACTTTATGTTGTTGATGTTTTACTTATGTTAATTTACGATGAATAGATGCATATTTTTAATATTTCACTTATGTTTTTGCCGAATGTTACGCCAAATGTTTAGTATTTGACTATTGATCTCCTTATATTCATGTGGAAATTTGACGTTTGAGTTAAGATTATACGTTATGTTTATATTTTGTTTTACACAGGTTCGTTATAATGGCACCTGGTAGAAATAAGGGAATGACGGTGATAATGATTGAAGAAGTTCCTCCCATAAAACAACTAACAATTGCATCATCGAATGAAGAAAGTCAGCAACAACTTATAACAACATCGTCTGTTAGTCATGAGGGATCTTTAGGTCTGTTATTATTAAGTAAACATATTTATATTAATGCTGAAATTACTTATTACATATTTAGTGTGTTTTTATTATTATGAGTTTTTTTATTTTAAGGTTCTAATACTGGCATTAGAAAATGAGGTAGAGGTAAGAAAAAAGGAGTTGAGTTACAATGGATGAATGTTGCAATAAACAGCAAATTGTCTGTGACAATTTACCCCACGTGACGTCACCCGCTGGATAAGATACAATCTACAAAATTGGCCAATAAGTTAGGCATCATTGTGAGAAATGAGTTGCCCTGCCTTCAGCATGTCAGGCAGTTGAAGGAAGACAACTTGCTCCAAAATGCTTTGGACAAAGTTTTGGTAATATTTCAATTCATTTGATTATATGTATTGCGATGTTACTTAACAAAAATAGTAACTTTAACTTATACTGGTTCTTCACAGATGAAGCTCAATATCGTTGATATTGACAAGCCTGAGGTTTCAAGAAATGTTAGTTCACTGTTGAAACAACGGGTGAAGGATCATCGACATAGACTTCATAAATATTACCAATCTTTCCCTTTCGATGAAGCGGTAAGGAGACATGTTTCGGAACGGGTGACTCTAAAAAATTGGAGTGAAATGTGTGATTATTGGGCCTCAACGAAGGTTCAGGTTTGTTTTTTCTCTTCATATTTCCTTCCATTAATTTTGTGTATACATTTAATAACTACTTCTTTTAATTTAGGAAAAGTGTGAGAAAGCCAAGGTGAACAGAACAAAAATGAAGACTCCTCATAACACCAGCTCCAAATCATTTGTTGTCGTCCGACAAGAATTTGTTAGTGTAATGTTTTTAACTTATTATTCTATGTAATACTAAGTAATAATTTTTTAGTTAACTAAATTTTGTACTTTAATTTGTAGGACAAGATGTGAGAGTTGTTGCAGACTTCATTATCTTAGGGGAATCAGCCCAATGTCAATTACATTTGCAACAATGTCCTTGGTATAAGATCGGGCTATATCAAGGTCTTGGGTATGACCTTAAGCCTGTTGGTGCATCTTCGTCACAACCAACATATGTCATGGCGCTTCAAGAGGAGAACCAGGCACTAAAGACTAAGTTAGATCGTAATATAAAATAAGTGAACAAGCTTAAAAAGATAGTCAAACAATTACTAGGCTCTGCATATGTCAGTAGTAGTGACGACGATGAGGAGTCTTATTTTGTATATGATCTATAATTATTATTTTTTTTATATAAAATGCATTCCATTTTTAATTTTTTTATTTCAATTTATTATTATTCAAAAACTATGTCAATAACATTAATTATAAAATGTAACTAATTTATATTTCAAACTGTCTTAAAAATTGTAATAAATTAAAATAAAATTGTTTTTAACAATTATAATAATATTTAAATTTAAAATAAAACTTTGTCACTAAATAATATTAACTACCAAAACAAAATCATCACAAAAAGTTATTACCTACGTTTACAAGAACGTCTCTAAAAACATTTATCTACAATAATAAATTAGTAGTTAAAACTATTTTGCTACAAAAACCAAATCGTCAGTAAAAACCATTAGCTACCAAAAAAATCGTCATAAAATGTTGTTACCTACGTTTATAAAAATGTCTATAAAAACATTGACCTATAACAAAAAATTAATAGCTAAAACTATTTTGCTACCAACAAAAATCGTCATTAAAAATAATTAACTATGACTACGGACTATGATTTTCCTTTATCTTTGAATACTATTAATGTTAATTACTACTATTTTGCAACATGATATGATAATTAGTTGCAAGGTTTCTCAGTAAAAAAATTTCTCGAATCCCATTGATAACTCCATTAATAGCTGTTTCTACGATTTTGCATTTGGACCCAAACCTTTTGGCACTCCTTTCTTTCCAAATTGATTGCACACATAGTCTCATAACCAGTAAGTCGATCAGTTTGTTAGTCTTAGGAATAAAAGCTTGAGTGGCTAGCCAATGAATAATGATGGAGATGTAATCATTTTAGTTTCACCTATTCCCAAATGAACTTAGAAACTGAACACATAAAGAATAGACTATCTCTCGATTCATCATGTGTAGAACAGAAAGAGCATCATTTGGTTATGTCAAGGTAAGAAAGTCTATTTGCTGTATTAAGTCAATCCCTGACAATAGCCATAGGAGAAATGATACCTTGGGGGAAGAACTTTATTCCAAATGAATATACTCCAGTTGACTTTTTGATAGGTGCTTAATTGATTATGAAATTATTCCATAACACTTAGTTATTATTGACACGAAATTGCTTAAGATACTTACCTTGCTCATATATGATTTTGGGCATATATTTGGGTCATTTTATGAAGATTAATTTTCACTTGTCTTCATGGAGCAAGAAGAAGAAATTAAAAGACAAGAAGAAAATTAAAAGAAGAAAAAATGTAAATAATATGAGTTGTATGGATTATGCATGCAATTACGTTAATTAACAGTTGGGAAATAAATGAAACAAAATGGCAATGCTAGAAGTAGATGAAGGCAGCTGGAAGGAAGCAGTCCATGACTAAAGCGACACAGCACAGATGGGAAGCAACAACACGAAACGACAGTGTAGTAGATGGGAAGCACAGATGCCTGCGTAAAGCATTGATAGCGTCTGCGTTCAACGTAGCATTTGCAAGGTTTGTAAAACATGTACAGTAGCATGAATCAAGAAATTAATTAGTCACATCACAAGAACAGTAGCTAGGGAAATAGAACAGAAGAGAGCTTGCGAGAGAGGGAGGCCCAGTGAAGAGAGCTAAAGGGGGTTTCGGCGAGGGTTATTTGAGTGGGGCTGAAGCATTTTCTTTGGAGAAACCCATAAAAGGCTAAGTACCCAATGCCGATTCGGAGGTGACATCAATGTTGACGACCTAGGTTAAGCATTTCTTTTATATTTTCGTTGCTTCTTTCTCTCCTATTGAATTGATTGTGTTATCCTATGCATATGAATTTTAGTTGTGTATGGATAATCGGATTTTCATTATTGTTTGGTTATTTTTGTATGAACTTATTAGATATTGTGAAAAGATAATTTTAATGCGTTCATTGAATCGTTTATTTGCAAACCCATTGCTAGAATTTCGATATAATCCATAATTGTTATGTTGAAATTCATGTGTAGCAACCTAGGTTAAATGACGCATCGTATGTGATTGTTGCCTTGATTAATCAGTTTTTGTAATTCATAATGCTAATGCCTAATTAAATCCAGAGATCGTATGCTAGGTTATTCGGTGGTTTGGTCTAATTAACGATCATATCTTGATTAAATAAAACCTAAGGGAAAACTCAGGTTAATTATTAACCCATTATTAATAGCTACTAGGAGAGGTTTGAGAACAATAAATCAATGAAATATGTTTAATTAGGGTGTAGGCTGGGATTGAATCAAAGAATCAGGTCCCTACTGAATTCCCCACTTTTATCATTTTTTACATGTTTTCTTTAATTTGTTTTTATTAGTCTATTTTCATTTTATTTTCTTATTTGAAAAATCCGAAACCCCCTTAAACCTAAACACTGATTAATTTCATTTCATAAACTTTACACACATTCTATATGGGATTAACCTAGACTCACCACTGCTATAGTAGTAGTCTAGTTTTTATTTTGACTAGAGTTATGACGCGCTGTCAATTTTGGTGTTGCCACTGGGGAGTGTGGTGTTTTAGTTTTAGTTTGTGATTTTAATTAGTGTTTTGTATGTATTTTTTCATAATTGGTTTCTTTTCAGTTATTCTATGATCCTTTCTTTATTTTGTTTTTTGTTTGTGATTTATAAAAATAAAAAATCATGGATGGAATTAATTTTTTGTTTAAATCTTATTCTCAATCCTATAACCAAGGTTGGACTGATCAACCTAACTTTGGTTATGGATAGGATAACCATCATAATTGCTTCTATGATCGTTTGCAGGATGTGTAACAATTCTCATACAGACCAAAAGCTTCCTATCATGACTCCGGTCCATCTCTGGAAGAGTTGATTAATATTGTGAATGCTAATACTTTGCAATTGCAGCATAATACTCTATAATTCCAACAGGATGAAGTGTAATTTCCATAAACGCCAAAGATTCAGAGAGCTAACATAACTCGAGTACATCTCTGGAAAATTGCTTAATATTATGGCTGGTAACAATCTTCAAATTCAACAGGATATGCAGTAGTTCCAATAAAATATGCAACAATTGTTTCAGTAAGGTGTTTGTGGATGTACGAAATTCTAAGTGTGGGGGTGTACATATATGTGGATTGGCTATAATGATTGGGATGTTATTTTATGTCTTATCATTGAAATTCCCATGTTAATGTAGTTTATTTTAATGTTAAAAAAAGGGGTAAGAAAGAAAGGAAAGAGAAAAGCAAAAGAAAAGAAAAGGAAAAGAAAGAAAAAGGAGAAAAAGAAAAAGAATTAAAAAAGAAAAAAGTTTGAATAAATTTATCAAGGAGGAAGTGCATACCAGTTTGCAAACTTATTTATATTTAATGCATCTTCCTAGAGTTGTAATGAATGTGTTATTTGATTATGTTGAATATGAGGTAGATGTTGGCTTAGAAGGTTCATTCTTGTGGTTTCACTATATTGTTGGCATAAATTGTATGAGTGATTCCTTCGGATTGGTATATACTTCATGTGGTTTGTGTGTGAGAGCTGAATTGGTTTATGAAGTATAAATGTTGCATTCGTCATAGTTGACGCTACCCAATTTTTGATGAGTGCTAACTTGTGCACTTGATGTCACATTAAGTGTTGCTTTGTTTCACTAGTTTTAATGTTTTTCATGCTACTTGACCCAAATACATCTCACCTTACCTTTTCCCATATTACAACCTTGAAAGGTCAAATCCACAATTTTTCATGTAAATTTTAGTGGTAGAGAAATGAAATGATATGCAAAGTTGTGAATTGTCATAATGGTGTTGAGTGTACCCCTAGATATATTTTAGTTAAACACATTTTCCAAGTCTACCATTAGATTGCTCAGTTCTTGAAGATGATGAATGTTGATTGATCATGAGAAAAAGCTTGGAATGTTGACTTCTTGCTATGATTTTTGAAAGTTATTCATCATTGCTTATGATTATATATTCTTGGAACATATGGGAAATGAGAAAATGTTGTTTTTAGGTCTATGAGCTTAATTTTTATGTTTTGCCTAAGGACGATTAAAAGCTAAGTATGGGGGAAATTGATAGGTGCTTAATTGATTATGAAATTATTCCATAACACTTAGCGATTATTGACATAAAATTGCTTAAGATACTCACTTTGACTAATATGTGGTTTTAGGCACAATTCGAAAACAAAGAAGTAAAAGTGAGTCGAAAGCAAGATATTTGGGCTATTTTTTGAAGATTAATTTTCACTTGTCTTCATGGAGCAAGAAGAAGAAGTTAAAATATAAGAATAAAATTAAAAGAATAAAAATGTAAATAGCGTAAGCTGCATGGATTATGAATGCAATTACGTTAATTAACAGCTGGGAATTAAATGAGACAAAATAGCAGCGTTAGAAGCAGATGAAGGCAGTTGGAAGGAAGCAGTCCATGAGCAAAACAACGTAGCACAGATGGGAAGCAGTAGTGTTAGACCCTGTTTTCGGAGTCTAACTCATTCTCTGATACCATAAGAGTGTTAGACCCCGTTTCTGAAGCCCAACTATCCAGAAGTCGCAAAACGTGAGCATATGTCTTACTTTGTAGGGTTATTTCTGTGAACTCTCATTAGCCATCATCGATTCATCTTCACTCTTTCAGCATCCCAAAAGTCTCCCATTGATGATTTGAGATGATCAGGTAACCATCAGGTGAGAGAAAAGTCAAAAACTTCAATTTATAAAAGAACTTTACAGCATCAGCACCGGTAGGCTCGCCGTGGGAAACTAAATGTTTCGTCATGGAAAAATCGGGAAATATTCCCAAGGATCTCTCGGGAAAAGTTCACCACGACATACTAAATGTTTTCGCTGCGGCGAAATTACAAGATATATTCAAAAATACCTTTTGGGAAAAGTTCGCCGCGGCTGAAAAATGGTTCGCCGCGGTGAAACCTTCGAATAAGCGAACCTAACTCCAGAGCTTCAAAACCAATTTGACTCATAAACTTCCCAAATTCACTTCCTCTAATGCAATGTCACTCTTTAAACATTCAATCATCAAATTGATTGCATTAAACTCTATAATTTCAACTCCTTTGATTCATCACATACACAAATTCTCACCTTTCACTAAGGTGGTCCTATATGCAGTACTATAAAGCATAACCAGTTATAAAGATCATATCTCCTAATCCTAATTTCCAAAAACTTCACGCTTTATAATCTACAACTTCTAAGAAGATAACTTTGTCTAATTCAGCCTAGATCAATACAGATTTGCCCTCAAAGTTAGAACACAAAATTTTAACCCTTTATGAATACAAAAAAAAATGCAATGTACAACTTTGAGAGTCATGAGTAAAAACATAATCATATTTCATTATCATCGAAAGATAAGAGTTTTACAAAGCTTTAATGGGCATTTTAAGCCACAATACATCATAGTTCAAAAATACATAATTGCACCAAAAGGATTTGTTCAAAATGCAATTAAAGCCTTGTTTTACAAAAATTAACTTAAAATACAAAATAAACATAATCTGGAGTAATGTCCTTGTCCTCGATCACTTAATCTCTTGCTCATCGCCTAAAAATGGGACGAAATTGGGGGGTGAGCTTAAAGCTCGTGGGTAACAATTTTATAACCAGTAATAAGCAAAACCATGGTAAAATTCACAATGAATCATAAAACACATATCTCCAAAATTTTAATTTATCAAACACTTTATAAGTAACCCAAATCATGAATTCAATAAACTTGTCAACATATAAGCACCTCAAAATGGTTTGGGAGGTCCATAAACAAAATGAGCTAACACATTCCCATGAAATGGTCCTGTGTAGTCGTGAATAGAACGAACTAACACAATCCCATAGAGTGGTTTTGCGTAGTCGTAAACATGAGGGAGTCCTTGAAGGAGCTCTATGCCACTTGCGGGCAGGCGGGAGAAGCCTTTAGTCAAAGTGCACTCGACATACAAAATGGACCGAACTAAACCCACATAACATGTAAACTTGTTGCCCAAAATGACACTTTTTCTAAAAAGTGATTTCATAAACATAATAATCTATTTATTTCAAAAGAAAATTCATTTTCGCATTCTTTTCATTAATCGTCAACACAATATTCACATACCAAACACATAGCACTTTCTCAAAGCATTCAAAGAGCAATTAATGTACATTTATAATACAATTGAAAAAAATGTTTAAAGAAACATTAATAGCTTATTATTGAATTATAAAAATGTAACCCACCTTGAATTCCTTGCTTAACAATTACTCAAAGATGCCTCTCTTCTTGTTCCTTTTGCCTCTCCTCTTAATTTCCTTCAATTTTAGCAAAAATCTCAATTCAATAGGACTTCCAATTGAGAACTTAAAGAACTACATACACTAAAGTTGATCCTAGAATACTTAAACCCATGCATTTCTTAAGTTCCATTCACCAAAACCCTTCTAGAAATCCAAAAGTTTAAATATAAACTTACCTTGAATCTTCACTAATTATTGAGTTTCTTAGCTCAAATGGAAGCTCTAATCTTTCTCTTTCTTTTCCCCTTCTTGAACAACTTCAAAATCACTTTTTAAGACTAAGAAATTTGAAAACCTAGTTTCGTTTCTCTTCGTTTCTTCTTCTCCCACAACAACTCTCTCTTCCTTTCCTTCAATTTCTTTTTTCTTCTTCTTCAATTACAAGACAACACTTCTTTTCACCTTTTTACCCTTAACAAGCCTAAAAAGTCCATTTTACCCTTCCTTATAAGCTTAAGCTTTTTTAACCTTAAGTGATCTTCCAAAAATACCCTTCAACCTTCTTATTACTTAATACAACTAAACCATACAATAAAAATCCTACTAAGATTAACATAATAATTAACTCCAAAAACTTAAATTTTCAAAACCTCATACTTCATTCAAATCATGCTTAAATAAATAATTTTTTTTTCATATTTTCCTATTTTTGTTGTTTCTTTCTCTTTTATTGAATTGCTTATGTTATCCTAGGCATATAAATTTGGGTTGTGTATGGATAAGCGGATTTTCATTATTGTTCAGTTAATTGTGTATGAACTCATTGGGTATTGTAAAAAGATTATTTTAATGAGTTCATTGAATCGTTTATTTGCAAACACATTGCTAGAATTTCAATATAATATGTAATTGTTATGTTGAAATTCATGTGTAGTGACTAATGATTCATAATCATGGACATCATGACTTAGGTTAAATGATGCGTCGTATGTGGTTTTTGTCTTGGTTAATCATTTTTCCTAATTCGCAATGCTACTGCCTAATTAAATCTAGAGATCGTATCCTAGGTTATTTAGTGGTTAGGTTTAATTAACGATCATATCTTGATTAAACAAAATCTAAATGAAAACTCGGGTTAATTACTAACTCAAAATTAATAGTTTCTAGGAGAGGTTTGAGAATAATAAATCGATGAAATATGCTTAATTAGGGTGTAGGTCGCGATTGAACCAAAGAACCAGGTCCTTAACGAATTCTCCACTTTTATTATTTTTTATATGTTTTCTTTAATTTGTTTTTATTAGTCTATTTTCATTTTATTTTATTATTTGAAAAATCCAAAACCCCCCTAAAACCTAAACACTGATTAAATTTATTTCATAAACTTTGCATATACTCTTTGTGGAATCGACCTAGGTTCACCATTGTTATAGTAGTAGTCTAGTTTTTATTTTGAATAGCATTACGATGCCCTGTCACTTTTGGATTCCTTAATCGGAGCATATAAATAATAAGCTTGTTTGATAGTTTGAAAGTTGGAAGATCCATATAATAAAATGTATTCTCTCTAGATGAATTTGGAGAATATTATGGTTACAGCAAACTAAGATGAGCAGGAAGCCTGCAAGAGTTACCATTAATGAATATACGGAGATTAGTATGTAGAGGGAAGAGAGAGATCATTGATAAGGCTAAATGCTGACTAAAATGGCTTTGACCTGATCAATTGTTAAACTATAAGGTGGTAAGTAACCTATTGCCAACTTTGTACTTGATATCATCGTGGACTAAGTTCCTCAAATGCAATAACTAATTCAAGAAGTAAGAGTTTGAAGGACTCTTACTCATCTCCCAAATGTATCTACCTTTGAGAAAGTAAGAATGGATCAACCTAATCCATAAAGATTTTTCATCTTCTAGTATCCACCATAGTCTCTTAAGGATGAGAGCTTCATTAGAAAGCTTAACTAAGTTAATGTCTATAACCCCCTGCATTCCCCCTCGATCTCCTCCCCTTCTT